>JAGSMU010000138.1:0-103638 GCA_029286865.1 Teinopalpus imperialis | reverse complement strand
TTGGTTTCATAACGTAATTTTATTTATTCCATTTGTAAAAATTTTCATGTCTTCGTTTTTCGTGC
The DNA here is from genome assembly GCA_029286865.1 of Teinopalpus imperialis. Lineage (NCBI taxonomy): Eukaryota > Metazoa > Arthropoda > Insecta > Lepidoptera > Papilionidae > Teinopalpus > Teinopalpus imperialis. Next base: position 103,573 of record JAGSMU010000138.1, on the reverse strand, counting down.
TGATTTTGTAACCTAACCTAAGCTATTCAACCTAACCTAGCCTAACCACCTATATCTTTGTGTATTAGAGTCTTAGGCATTTCAAATTGGTTTTTGTTGTAGCATTTGTTCAGTGTAATCGTTAGACCAGTCATCCTGCGCCGCATTTAGATCCATTTCTGAATCTAGTTGTAATCAGTTATTTTTAGTTTCATAGTGCGTAATTTTTATTCCATTTAAAAATTTTCATGTCTTCGTTTTTCTGCTGATTTTGTAACCTAACCTAACCTAACCTAACCTAACCTAACCCCCTATATCTTTGTGTATTAGAGTTTTAAGCATTCCAAATTGGTTTTTGTTGTAGCATTTGTTCAGTGTAATCGTCAGACAGTCATCCTGCGCCGCATTTAATTCATTTCTTGTCTAGTTATAATCAGTTACTTTTAGTTTCGCCAATTACGTAATTTTATTCCATTTGTAAAATTTTCATGTCTTCGTTTTTCGTGCTGATTTTGTAACATAACCTAACCTAACCTAACCTAACCTAACCTAACCACCTATATTATCTTTGTGTACTTTATAGAGTCTTAGGCATTCCAAATTGGTTTTTGTTGTAGCAATTGATCAGTGTAATCGTTAGATAGTCATCCTGCGCCGCATTTAGGCCATTTCTGAATCTAGTTGTAATCAGTTGTTGTTGGTTTCATAATTACGTAATTTTTATTTTTAACTTTGAAGGATAGCGAAAATTAGATGTATGATGTAAATGGCAGGTACAGCAAGGATGAAACAATCAAAAGCGCAATAAAAGAAATGTTTATTTTAATAGTTGATAATGCAAACATTAAGCATAAAATGATTAAAAGTTAATGGAAAAGTCCCTGACGATACATGTCAGGGAATATACATGCGAGACCCCCAGAAATGGGGTCACAATATACAAAAAAAAAAAAAAAAAAAAAAAAACCTAACCTAATCCTAACCTAACCTAATCCTAACTCTAATCCCAACCTAACCCAATCCTAACTCCAACTCCAACTCTTTAACCTAACCTAACCTAACCTAACCTTAACCTAACCTAACCTTAACCTAACCTAACCTAACCTAACCTAACTCAATCCCAATCCCAACCTAACCTAACCTAACCTAACCTAACCTAACCTAACCTAACCTAACCAACCTAACCTAACCTAATCCCAACCTAAATCCAACTCTAACCTAACCTAACCTAACCTAACCTAACCTAACCTAACCTACCTAACCTAACCTAACCTTAACCTAACCTAACCTAACCGCTAACCTAACCTTAACCTAACCGGTAAGATAAACGATAAGAAAAAACGGAATAAGAAGATAAACATGTCTCTCTCCAAACAACCTACCAAGAAGATGACTAGAATGACTAGCAAGGATACTGTGACCCAATTTCGCTAGCACTATAGTACTGGGGAAGCATTTTATCGCAAGAAAGCTCCATTAAGACCAGTATCAGTGGATGAAGGGAGCTCCTGGTATCTAAGGAGAACAATCCACCCAACGCGTCTCCACAAGCAACAACACCTAGATCTCGTAATCTCAATCACCTGCCTCATCCACTAGATATGAGACAATAAGTCCATTGGTTACCATGCCGACAACAGCAACAGACTCTTCTAGAAGCCAAAGAGCAGCTTGAATAATCTTGGGAACCTGAAGACCCTAAATTACGACCAAGCCACAGCCAATCTTACTGGAATGTATGAGATCATCTTAAGAAGGTATCGAATCAAGGCAGACACTACAACTTCAGCTTGAAAGAAGTAAACATTAAGCCAGATTGCGAGATCATGAAGAAGGAAAGCAAACATGCCGGCCGACCCAAGAGTTTATGGAGTGTTTCGAGAAACGGATGTTAAATCTGTCGAAGAAATACTAAACGAAGTTAATCGATCCGACAAATACCTCTTCGATGCAGCTGAGCCCATCACCCAACAGTCACAAAGGCTGATCTCCAGGGAGATATAACCGTGAAGATCGAAAGTATTTCGGAGGACGTCAGAGAAATCCGGAAACGGTGAACGAACCGCTAATCAGGGTAACTTCTTCCTGGAGGAGCTAAAACCGAACAATTGGCTATGAAACAAATTAACTGCACCAACGTACGCAGAGATAGCTAGCAAGAACTTTGGGTATGAACATGCATCCACCTAATAAATATTCTAATCACACAATCATCGTCTTCAGAAGAGGATAAGGATACATGTGAGGATGTGCTGAAGAAGGTAAGGGGAGCTGTAGGGCAAGAACGCTAGAGTGGGAGGAAAGGGTCAGAAAAGCACGGAATCAGAAACTAGTGATAACACATGTGGAACAAAAGAAGATCTAGAAAAAAATAACTGGTAAAATAAAAGAAACACAAAGGAAACTCAAAGTGGAAGAAGCTAAAAATAAGGATCCACTTTATAATCATACACAACGTTCTCACTTACAACTCAGACGACGACATTATCACATCATCGAAAACACAAAATAAAGCGATAATAGAGGGATACCAGACAAGGAACTTAGGGCGGTCATCGTCAAGTATAGGCGTAGAGCCAGAACCCCACGAGAACCATGTAATAATGCAGGTTTCCACCTTCATTGTGAAACAATCACGATACATGGCACTATTCACATCGATCTACAGAGATGCTGGGTTTATGACCATCGCCGCTTATGCAATGTTCAAGATGTCTCGGCTTCGGACACGGCAGGAAGCTAAATGCAGGGAAGTTGAAGAATTGTGCAGCCACTGCTCAGGACCACATCTACGAGCAGACTGCTCCAGTCCAAGGGCGGGTATTGATCCGGTCAGCGTGGCAATTGCCTGAGATCAAAGCTGGACAAACACATCATAGTGCATTTGATCCTAGCTGCCCAATCTGCTGGAAGAAAGGGACACAACATAGCAAGATCCAGTATCACCTACCGCTAAGCCAGAGTTCAACCAAAAGCACAGATACAGGAAGATCGACAATACAAAAGAAGGGATACGGTAGCACAACAAATTTGCAGCGGAAGAAACAGCAACTCAAGAACTCTTCATAGAAGCTACAATAGAAAGAAGATAGTGTCGCACTCATACAAGAACCTTATGTTGGAACCAGGAACGAACTAAAACATCATCAAGGCACGCGAATAATACAATGCAATAATAAAGCAGAATAAAACCTGTCAAATCGGCTATTGTGGTCTTTGATAGTGATATCCAAATACAGGAGAATGTGAACTGGTTTGTGAGAACATAGTAGGCGTAATCCTAAAACACCACTATGGAGTATAGGAGTGATCTCGGTCTATCTCGAAGGAGCACCCGAACCCTTGAGCCTTACTCAAAAATTAAGAAAATCTGTGAAGACCTGCAAACAAAAATATAATCTTAAGTGGAGACGCCAATGCGTGGAGTTTCTGGTGGGTATGCCAAGGAGGACGATAGGGAGTAGAATTGTCAAGCTTTTAAACGAAATGGATTCCACCTCCTGAACAAAGGAGAAGAACCTCGACATTCGAGACAATAAGAGGCAACAAATTATATAAAAGTAAAGACATAGTATGCAGTTTTGACTTATTACAGAGCATAGAGTACTGAGAGTTGATAAGAGCATTACAAGTTCTGATCACAACGCAATCACCTTTACACTAGACCTTAAAAAACCTATATTACTATAAACAAAACAGGGACAAGGAAGTACAAAACAAAAAATGCGAAATGACAGAATTTACAAAAAGAAATTAAGAAAACTTACAAGAAACAAACTTGGAATAGAAAAGAGTACAAACGGCACAAACAAAGGAAGAACTAGAAAATCGAAGTAAAGGAGTATCACAAATTAATGAGCAAGCCTGTGAAAATCATATACCCGCAACCAAAACTTACACCATGAAGCAAAGAAACCGATACATGGTGGACACCGGTTCGAACGAGTTAAAATCTGAAATGGTTAGGAGTGAAAGAAGAATATCGTATGCTGCACAAAAAGGAAAGCTTATGTGGTTGGACAATATCTAGAGGCAAAATTCATGAAGATGAGGTTAAACGAGCACAAACAGAGAGTTGGAAAAATTTTGTTCAAAACAAGAGAAAGAGAGCTTCTGGGATAGTTTATATAGAGTGATAAGAACAATGCGATTGCATGGGTAAGGAAGATAAACTATTAGCTGTGAACGAGTACCTCAAGATGCGGAGCATTCAAAGTTATTGGCTGAAACCTTTTTCCACCAGATAGCCTAGAAGATGATAACGCAAAGCACACCGAAATGAGAGAAACAATAGACGGACCGGACAACGCAACAAATAAAACAACAGACCCCCGCATTACCCATGTAGAACTAACTAACGCTATAAATAGTTTTAACGTAAAGAAGGCACCAGGTCCCGACGGGTTTACCATCGACATCTCGTAAAGCTGCCATCGAAGCCAATCCTAGAGTTTTATTTGACCATCGCTAATCGGTGCCAGACTCGCATGCTTTCCGGAAACATGGAAGATGGCATATATAGTTGTGCTAAGAAAACCAGCCAAGACTGACTACCAAAATCCAAAACTTATAGACCAATTGGTCTGCTCACTGTGCTTGGCAAAATTTTTGAAAAAATGCTAGCCCAAAGACTCCAAATGGCACTTATTACTCCAAACAAAACCTGAGGCATTATATTGTTCCTCTAGCGTCGACGGAGGACTCTATGATCTTATAACTTATATTCAAGGAAGACAAAGAAAAAGAAATCGTAGTAATGATATCCTTAGACATAGAGGGAGCTCTCGATTACAAGCGTGGTGGCCAGCCATTAAATACCTCAACTAAACAAAAAACTGCCCCATAAACTTGAGATTATTAGTAGCAGACTACCTACAACAGAAAAGTACTCCAAAATATGCAGGAGCAGAACATCTTCGCACGGCCTCGAAGGCTGCGTACAAGGCTCGATCACAGGGCCCATCTTTGAACCTGCTAATTGATCCACTGCCTGATGAGGTGGACAAAGGGATGATACTGTCAGGCGTTCGTTGATGATATCGTTCTTTTGTTTTCTCTGACAAACACCACCACTATACAAGACGTTAAGAGGAACACGCCTATGTAAGGAGTGGGGTAAAGTTACAAATTAAAATTTTCAGCCAATAAAAGCCAAGCAATGATAATAACAAAGAAACTCAAATACAATACTCCGCTCATAAAATGGGCAGCCGAAATATAGAAATATCGAAAGAAATTAAAATATTAGGAGTAATAATAGATCACAAATTAACATTTAAAAGTCACATTAAATATATATAAGTAAAAAGCAATAGACATTTACAAACAACTGGCCAGAGCAGCCAAAATATCATGGGGACTTAACTTTCGAAGTGACAAGGTGATGCACGTGATAGATTCCATTATACTATACTCTGCTAGTGTATGGGCACCGGCAGCACAAAACGGACATTCAGAAAATACTTGGCAGCGGCTCCAGAGGCTTATAACAAAAAATAAGTAGATCTTATCGTACAGTCTCCTTAAACGCCTCCCTGATGTTTGGACTTATACCATTGGATCTTCGAGCATAAGAGTCTAAGACTATACGAAGCCAAGAGGGGCATAGTAAACTGAAAATCTCATAAAAGATCGTACAGTGGAGAAAAAAAGTGAGTGTCCTAGAAGCTCCTCACCCAGCAAACGAACCGGAAGTCAACTACGAAACTTCGGAGGACCCCAAATGAATTACTAAAGATCTAGACGAAGGAATAACACAAATATATACGGATGGCAGCAGAATTGAGGATAAGGTAGAGCAGCAATATCTTGGTGGAGGGGTGTAGAAAGGAACAAAATACAAAAAATTAAACTGGAGAATTACTGCACAGTCTTTCAGGCGGAACTTTATGCCTTACATATATCCACAATAGCTCTTGGACTCTAACACAAAGAAAGCCGTGTTTTAGCAACTCCAGATCATCACTCGAACTGTTGAAGAAGAAAGCATATTATTATTTCACCCGCTCAAGCCTTTTACCATCAGAAAAAAACTCGCAGAGTTGGATAGAAGGAACCAAGAGGTGAAACTTTTTAAGTTAAAGCGCATATAGGCATCAAGGCAATGAAAGAGCGGATGAACTGGCTTAAAGATGCACTCTTCAAAAAACAGCACCAGAATACGACCTATGTCCTTATCATATTTAAAAAGAAAATAAGAATTGAAACGGTCCAAAAGTGGCAAAAGATATTCGAGGAGAGTACAGCAGGAACAACTAAAATATTCTACATATATATTTCATTATATTCCAACATAGAAACGGCGTACAAAGTTATAAGGCAAATAAATATAACCCCCAAAATCAATCTAACTACTACTTGGACATGGAGGCTTTGCAGGGTACCTCCATAAATACAAATGTAAACCTAATCCAGCATGTATATGCGGAGCCTAACAAAAATGAGACAATCGAACACCCACCTGAATGCCCTAAATATAATAAAGAAAGAAACGACCTTGAAATACAACTAATGCTTAAACTAACAAAGATAGCTTAAGTAACAACATTATGGTGGGAAAAGAAAGTAGAGACACATTTATAAAATTTGGAACCAAAAATAGTAGAAGACGCCAATAAAAGAAATAAATAACGAATATAAAATAAAAGAGAAAAGGACTCCTGACCCAAGTCGGAGGTTTTAATAATAAAGAAAAAAAAAAAAAAAAAAAAAAAAAAAAAAAAAAAAAACTTAACCAACCTAACCTAACCTAACCTAACCTAACCTAACCTAACCTAACCTAACCTAACCTAACCTAACCTAACCTAACCTAACCCAACCTAACCTAACCTAACCTAACCTAACCCAACCTAACCCAACTCTAACCTAACCTAACCTAACCCAACCTAACCTAACCTAACCTAACCTAACCTAACCTAACCTAACCTAACCTAACCTAACTCTAACCCAACCCCAACTCTAACCTAACCTAACCTAACCCAACCCAACTCCAACCTAATCCCAACCTAACCTAACCTAACCTAACCTAACCTAACCTAACCTAACCTAACCTAACCTAACCCAACTCAACCTTAACCTAACCTAACTCCAACCTAACCTAACCCAACTCTTAACCTAACCTAACCTAACCCAACCTAACCTAACCTAACTCCAATCCCAACCTAACCTAACCTAACCTAACCTAACCTTAACCTAACCTAACCCAACCTAACCCAACCTAACCTAACCTAACCCAACCTAACCAACCTAACTCCCAATCCCAATCCCAACTCTAATCCCAACCCAACCTAACCTAACCTAACCTAACCTAACCTAACTCTAACCAACCAACCCAACCCAGTCCCAGCCGACGTCCGACCCAGGTGCGCATCGTTCCGGAGACGCTCCGCAGTCCAAAAATCTCGTGTAAATAATAAAAAAGTGCTTAAACATATCGTGTCATACATCAAAAGATGCGGAAAACGTGTAGAACAGTGTGGTCAAGTTAGTTTTGTGAATAGTGTGAACTGAAGAAAATCTGACGAAAAACACCAAAAATTTCTTACTTACCACGTGGCGAAAACACATATCAGCGAACGCCTCCCGATTAATCGCCTGTACCCCCCATATTTTTGGTTCTTCCTAGTACTATTGAGGCGCTCCTTCCTGGCAAAACCAGATTTTCCTGCTAAAAGGGAAAAAAGTTACAGAAGAAAAAGGAAATAAAGGGGCGTGGTCGATCCTGCATCCGAGCAGTGGATGCTTTGAACACTGGTGCTGAAAGACCATCCTATCAGCATCCTACAGACCTCAACCATCTTCGTGACACATTAATAAAAATTTGGATTGCATAGGTTTTTCCTCGGGTGAGTAAACTTGGAACTTTAGGCCCCCGGAAAAAAATTTGCGACAACATATACTTTTATAGTGTTAAAAATACAGACAATATAGTTAGTAAGTAGCATGCAAAATTTCAGGCAAATCGGCCAAGTAGTTTTGGCACAAACGTTATAGTGGACTTATCGGAAATAACACGTGAATTAGCTGCAACATTTTTCCAAATTGACTTTTTATTCAGACTCATTTTAAAAAAATTTAGTTTAAGTATCTAGTGACGGTCTAAAATGACCCTGAGCTTCTATTTTGAGGCATAGTGCTTGAGGACTTTTTCCTACAAAGGACTTAGAAAATTCAAAATCAACTTTTGAAAAACATTATATCCAGCCACATATAGCTTCTGGATAAATCCCATAGCACAAGAGGTGCAGATTCGACGGATCTACAGAAGCCTCAGAGGCCTAAGAACGTTTGAAACCTCCCACGCTTACACAAGTAGAAAAATTAACTTCTGAAAAAGCATCTACAACTTCGAACTTTAAATAACATGGTCTCCATACAAAGGACATAGTGTTCTAACACCGTGAACTTATAGCCTATAATTGTATAGTTAGCTCTGCAAAATCCTTTTAGATACTCACAACCTAAGGATTGAAAAGCTGCAAAGGTCAAAGTGAAGTGCTTAAACGCGTCCGAGACCACTGTTTTCAAACTAAACAAAGAAAACTTTTTTATTTTCTAAATTTCTAAAAATTTTTAAATGCAAAATTATTAAATAAGCAAAGGCCCAAGTCGTGAAACTAATACGGTGCAACTGACGCCCTCCCCCCACAATAGACAATAATTCAATCTCTAGAAACGCAAGTACGTAACCCAAAAGGCAAAAATAAATAATAAAATAAAATTAAATACTTACCTAAACCACTCACACTTAGCTCCCATCCGCTTACTCCGGTCATTGGGGCAAACCGGACGCTCCCACCCCTTGGCCAGACAATACAAATTCACCTTTGAAACACAATTACGTAACCCAAAGGGCAAAATAAATAATAAAATAAAAGAACTTACCTGAAACCACACTCAGTCTCCCACCGCCTACTCGCCGGTCACCTGAAACAAAGAAAAACAGATAAAGAAATGCCGGAAAATAAAGGATATCACGCACATCATCCCTGAAAGCGGCACCCTCCAAAGCAGAGGAAGGCCCCGTCATCTCTTCAGGATGGAGCGACACCCGGAAGGGCGGCAATCTTAAGAGGAGCACAAGAAAGCGCAACACCCTCGGAGTACTATTCGCCAGACGAGGGGTCCATCCCCAGGCATGCAAGCCCCAACCATCAGAGTCGATGTTTCAATCACAGACAACAGGACAGAAGATGAATGGTCTGATGGACAGCGTCACTAGCGGAAGGATGAGCATCCTGCCCCTTCTTCAGGGAAACGGACTCTATGCCCCCATGGACCTAGCAACTGGGAAACGCGCCACCGAGCTCCTGTTGTCCGGAAAGAAGCCTGAAAAGGCAGGAACATGAAGAGAGAATGCAAAGCTGAAGCTCAGGAAAGCCTACAATCACTCTACGAGATTGTTCTTTCTCTGACTCTAGGTCCAGACACAGAGTAGCACTCGAGCAGGAAAACCAGAGCCGCAAAGAACTGGTCCGCTGTGAAAGAGGCCACACGCGTGCCATTCTCCAAGACATGCCGAACTACAAACAGACTCAAGGCAGCGCCAAGAAATCATGTCCAATACCTACAAAACTACTGAGGACATTAAAGCATGGCTAAACTTCGAACTCGATCGATCCAATAAAAACATCACCGCAATTCACAAAGACCTAAAAGAACTATCTCGCTTCACATTAACCACCACAAGAGACGCGAAGCAGGCGATCCACAAATCATCTGAACTGGAAAAAAGTGAATCTGGAGGCACTGAGCAACAAAACCGTGTAATTCCATTGCGGAACAACTAATTATGAACTGGAGTAGACCTAGAAAATGGCACAACGCATACACTGAAACCGATAAACCAGAGAAAGTGACAAGACCATCTACCCACCATGCAGCTACACGCCACATTACTCAGAATCCACTCCTCAGCGAAATCCAAAGCGATATCAAAGAAATAAAACCATACTAAACTCTCAGGAAATAAGATCTACTGAACCGCAGACACCCATACTTACAAGAACACAGCGCTACAACAGGACCTGCGAGATTCTCTGTCACCAGTGCTGTTGAACAATCTGCGAATCTAGAAGGATATCGAAGAACTAAAGGATCTCCAAAGCGTAGCACCGGGCCTACATCAGGGCGCTTTCGGGTGGGTTGGTATCGAACTAGCGCCCACGAGACCAGGCAACAGTTGACTGGACCTTATAGCTCCAATTCTAAAACAGCGGTGGAAGCAGCCAACGAGAAAGAAGCTCAGAAACTGAAGATAACCAGTGCGGCAACAAGTTACCCACAGACGGTGGGGAAATGGAACACCGAGCGAATTACACGAGCCACCCCTGCAACGCCTAAGTTCAACCTTAATGGTCGAGTCCATTGACCCTCGCCTCTCTGGCGACGAGATTCTAGAACAAAATTAAAACACGAGTCAATGTCGTCGATAGAGGCATTGGTATCACAGGAATCCGAAAGGCGAGGGACCAACGGGTTATAGTGAGTTGGGTGAGACAGCGGAAGAACGCAAGCACTCCCCAGCGAAGTCCCTACTACTGCCGACCATTCACCATCAGCTAAACAACTGAAAAACAAGTCCCCTTTGATAATGATTAGTGGGACTGGTAAAGGACATGAACGATCTGCAGTTACAGATGCCATTTTGAAACAAAATGGTAATCTAATAAAGGAAGTGCCAGCCGAAAATAGAGCCATAAAGGTGGTATATGGACAAAGGCCGAAATGACACCTCGACGAACGCCATTCTGGAAGCGGACCCAAGAACGTGGAAGGCACTGGCTAATAACAAAGTTCGAGTCGGCTACCAAATAGTCATGGCCCTGGACCAAACACCGGTTGTACAGTGCTACAGATGTTCCGCTTCGCACATGGGTACGACTTTGCAAGAATCCATGCGCATGCGGCTACTTTCGTGCAGATCCCCTAATGAAACAAGAGAATGTCCCAAACGAACAGGACCATCAAAATGCAATAAACCGTCTAACCTAGCACACGACGGACACAGTGCATCCGGCCTACAGCAGCGAGTGCGCGACTACTGAAGAAGCGGGACCGATAGCGCGGTCCAGAGTAGACTATTACAGAAAGACGACAGCAGTACAACAAAGAAATAACCACGTCTGTCCTAAGCAAACCTGTAGGATCTGCCGCCAATAAAGACCTGTTCGCAGCGGCGGTAAATAATACAGCATCCATATTGCTCCTCCAAGAGCCCTATGTAGGTACCTTAAAGGACGTTTGTCATGCGCCGCCGACGTCATTAAGACTCAACTGGTCCTGACCAGTCAAATCCGTATCGTCGTTCTGCGCAATTCTGCCCAGGTGACGCGAAAACCAGCGATAATCTCCAAAACATAGTAGCCGTTAAGTTACACTTCGACAATATTGACATTGGAGTGATTAGCGTATATCTTGAGGGAAACAAGGATATAGAGGAAGACATTCGACGCTAAATCATTGTATGGACAAGTTACAAAACGAAGAAAACATTGATAGCAGGCGACTCCCCTGCTAACGCCAAGATTCCATGGTGGGGAGCCCCACCGAGGATTCTAGGGGAACAGCCATGGTCGACTTCCTAGCCGATAGGGTCTCATGGTCCAACAAAGGCAACACCGACCTTCTTATCATCAGAGGAGGGAAGGAATATTCAGCAATGTTGACGTCACCACGACGTCAGCAGATTTAACACCCTATATATGCGACTGGCGGGTGGAGCCAGACCTTGATGCCTTTCGATCATAGGGCCGATCATCGCCTGAATTACAGCGTAGCACACCCATTGTGACCAAACCGACTACAAGGGTGTACAATACCAAACGAGCAGACTGGGATAAATTCACCAAAACCCTGTCCAGTGAGCTCACACACAGAAACATCACTAAGGAGCAAATAAATAACATAAAAGAAGAGGAACTCGAGGAACTTGTTTTACAGCGACACAAGCGATCTTGACGGCCCGTGACGCAGCAATCCCCAAGATCAAGGAGAAAATTCCCGCAAAACCCCACTGGTGGAACCAACAACTAGCCACACTAAAAAGAGAAGTGAAGAGACCTGCACAGGATCGGCAGAGCAACTGCGCAGAAGGCCCTTTGCGGTTGCCGAGTATCTCAAAGCCAAGGAAACTCATAAGCAACAACTTCAGACGGCAATCACGACAGCTGGAAGGACTTTTGCGCTAGCCAAAACAGAGAAAAATATGTGGGAGCTGAATTTGATGAGTACCAAGATCTGCGGGGAAAGAAGACAAGATGAGCTACTCAAAGATCCCTGAAACCAAAGAGATGCTATCCCCGAAGACTCGGCCTCCCTACTGGCCAGAACTTCTTCCCACATGACCTGAGCGAAACTGATGAACCTGAACACCCAATCACCAGAGCGACAGTTAACGAACTTCAAAAATCAATTTCCCAACAGACCGGCAGGCATCAACACGAGATGCACTTTATATGTGAAGAAGTCGCAAGCATCCTGAATGGCATGATCCGAGGAAGGCGCCAGGAAAAAGATTTGTTGGTCTAACATCGGACATATGTCTAAAAGTCTTCGGAGCGGAAGCTGACTGGTTGATGGCAATATACAACGCTTGCTCTGCTTGCTACTTTCCAGCCCCATGGAAAGCAACCATAAAAAGTCATACCAAAGCCAGGGAAGGACGACCATACAGAGCCCAAATCTTAGACCAATAGGTTTGTTGCCAGTCTTGGGAAAAGTACTCAGAGAAGCCTTCACAAACTGAATAACATGGACTCTGAGAGTGGCTGTGCTCTCAGTCCGAGGCAGTACGGCTTCCGGCCACAGAGAAGCACGGAGGACGCTCTCACGATGTTACGACCACGATCAAGGAGGGTCCCCAAAGTCGCAAACTGATCGTGGTTGTATCCCTAGACATCGAGGGAGCGTTCGACAACGCATGGTGGCCGGCTATCCGAACGAACTGGCCAGCGAACATTGATTCCACAACCCTCGGGCTGGTGCACAGCTATCTCTCAGATAGAACCATAGAGGCCAGCATGCAGGAGCCAAAGCCCAATCGCACCAATTAATAAAGGATGACCGATCCAATCTGCACAGCCAATATTATGGAACGCCCAATTGGACCTCTACCGCAAGCATCAGAAAACCTGAGGCTCATGTACAGGCCTTCGCCGACGACATTTTACTGTCGTGGCGGCGTCCAGCGCCGACAAACTGGAGTCCATCCTCTCGAGGCTCTCCATACTATCTCCAAGTGGGGCAAAGCCTACAAAATGCGCTTCGCTGCTCATAAAACATACAGGTACTCGTTACCAAGCGACTCAAATACCGAACACCAAAGGTGGTATCTGAGGGAGCCGAGGTTCCTTTTACTGGTTGTCTTAAAGTTCTAGCTATCTTACCATAGATTCTAACTTAAACTTTGGTGAACATATTTCCGATAGGTATAGGAAGGCAGTAAACATCTATAGTAAATCTGTCTCAAGAGCGGCGAGCGCGCACTGGGGTTAAACAGTGCCATCCTTCTCGCACTATTTATAGAACAGTTGTTGAACCAACAATACTATACGCGGCTAACGTCCGGGCGGAAGCCAAAGACAAGAGAGACTAAACCGCCGAAAGCTGGACAATATTACCTGTAGCTTTGGTAATCCGCATTGCTAAGGCACACCGACCACATCAACACAGTATCGGCGGTTCTGCAGATATCTTGCCGCTGGACCTCAGAGCCATGGAACAGCTGGAAAATATACGAATTAAAAGAGGAAAGCCACTCCTGCCTTCCGGGCAGGGAACTAGAACCAAGACTTGACCCTCACAGCTCCTCATCCGGCATACTGAGAGACACGTATATTTCTTGGAAATAAGTACAGAGGACGACCTCAAAGGTTTACAAGAGAACCAACCCTCATTTTACACGGACGAAGCAAACTAGAAGGAAAGGTTGTTGCATTCTATTTGGACCGAGGAAGAGAAAGTTTTAAGACTACGATGGTGACCCGAGTTTCTGCAGCGTATTTCAAGCAGAACTCGCAGCAATTAAAAGAGCACTCGAACTCATTAATGGAAGATAAAACATGCACTCAAACCACCCTGCTTAGCGACTCCAAATCCGTCTCTCCAAAGTATCTGCCATCCGGCTCTCCACCCACTGGCAGCTGAAACGCGAAAGCTAATGCAAGAGCTGGAAAAACAAAGGACACTGTATTCAGTTAGCCTGGATAAAGGCGCACACCGGCCTACCGGGCAACGAGCGCGCGGACGAACTAGCGAAGGAAGCAGCAAAAGTCCAAGATCCCTAACCTACGGAAGATTCCCCTATCATTCGCAAAGCGGTATTACAGAGGCAAATACACCACCACCTGGCAGAAACGCTACAAAGACTACACCTCGGCTAGCGCTATTAAATTATTCTTCGATGACATACAAGTAGCGCACAGAGTCTCAGGAACGAAAAATCACTCCAATGTCAAATCTCAATACCTTACAGGACACGGAGGCATAAAAGCCTATTCACATAGATTTGGATTGCCCCAGATCCATTTTGCGGCTTGCGATAACGATAGTAGTGAAACTATCGAACATATACTGACGAAATGTCCAAGGTTCGCACGCTATCGTTATGACTGCGAGCTCAGAAATGGACCAGCTTCAATCACCAGAGAAAACATTGTGCGGATCGTGGAGAGCGACGACTGTGACATCTTTTTCAACTACACTGCAAACAGTAATGAGGCCTGGCGGCGAGGGCAAACGGTTCCATTGTAGTCTAGCCTAATATTACAACATAAACTGCTACCGGCTCTTTGAGGTAAGGCACCCAAAAAAAAAAAAAAATATATATATAGAGCGCAACACTTACATAATACTATATCTATCCATCAATATTATTCTATAATTCATAAATGACATAGCATATAATCACCAATATATAATGTCCATATTAATAATAATTGTGGAATAAATGCATAATTTTAATATTTAATAATTATTAATACATTTTAATACTATTGTTAAATACCCCACATTTTGACATGTCACAAGACTAGATTGACTCTAAGCTTAGCTAATATCTTACGTGGAACTTGCGAATCCACGCCTTTTCTGTAATCGCAAACTGTAATGGTCCTTGAGTATCGCTGCCTGTTTCCTGCGCTGAAACAGGCAGGCAAGAAAAACTCGCCAACCAAACAAAATTATGTAATGTTACCCACAGTCTATCTAGTCATAAATCTTATATAAATAATTGTAAACTGATTAATAACATTTAGAATAATTGTTTACCAACTATGAATTTGTATCGAAATTGAATGTATGGAATGGACTATAAGAAAAATAAGCTATGTAAATTATAGTAGTTAAGTTCATTCTATGTAAATACTAATCTTGAAATTCTACCAGTATTGAAATATTGCTATAAATTAAAATGAATTGTAATCGCCGGGCTGTGACTAAAATTAATTATGTTATATATATACAATAATAATAATAATAAAAAAAAAAAAAAAAAAAAAACACTGAAAAAATTATTTCCCTTTGTCTAACTCCTCTAATAAAATGATGCTGCATAAACAATAGCAGTAGGGTTGGGACCCTATAAGAGGGCCAAAAAAAAAAAAAAAAAAAAAAAAAAAACCTTAACCTAACTCTAACTCTAATCCTAACTCTAACCTAACTCTAACTCTTAACCTAACTCTAACCTAACCTAACCTAACTCCAATTTTAACTCTAACTCTAACCTAACCTTAACCTAACTCTAACCTAACCTAATGTATATCCTCGCAAGCTATTAAGTCCATAGCATCTCCAATTTGTTTTTCTTGTAGTATTTGTGTAGTCTAATCATTAGACACCGTTCTCGTGCCGTATTCAGGCCATTTCTAGTTTTAATCACTCACCTTTAGTTTTCATAATTTACGTAATTTTAATCGCATTCTAAAATTTTTGTTTCTTCCTTTTCTGTGCTGTTTTTGCTCTCGGCCGGTCAGTCCTGGCCCGCAACCATCGAATCAGGTAAAACCTGTAAGAAAATGGTGAAATAGCGAAAACGTCTTTTTTCTTTGAAACCGAGGCAGTGGTAAAGCCCTGTTTTATAGGAATTCACGCATATCCTCGCGCTATTAAGTCCATAGCATCCTATAATTTGTTTTTCTTGTAGTATTTGTGTAGTCTAATCATTAGACACCGTTCCGTGCCGTATTCAGGCCATTTCTAGTTTTAATCACTCACCTTAGTTTTCATACTTACGTAATTTTAATCGCATCTCTAAAAATTTTGTTCTTCCTTTTCAGTTGTTTTTGCTCTTGCCGGTCAGTCCCGGCCCGCAACCATCGAATCAGGCAAAACCTGTAAGAAAAAACGTACAGAAATAGCGAAAATCGTCTTTTTCTTTGAAACCGAGGCATAGTGGTAAAGTCCTGTTTTTATAGGAATTCACGTATATCCTCGCGTTATTAAGTCCATAGCATCTCCAATTTGTTTTTCTTGTATTTGTGTAGTCTATTAACTATTAGACACCGTTCTCGTGCCGTATTCAGGCCATTTCTAGTTTTAATCACTCACCTTTAGTTTTCATACTTCAGCCGCAATTTTAATCGCATTCCCAAAAATTTTTGTTTCTTCCTTTTCTGTGTTGTTTTTGCTCTTGGCCGGTCAGTCCCGGCCTGCAACCATCGAATCAGGCAAAACCTGTAAGAAAACGCACAGAAATAGCGAAAATCGTCTTTTTCTTTGGAAACCGAGGTATAGTGGTAAAGCCCTGTTTTATAGGAATTCAATGCATATCCTCGCGTTATTAAGTCCATAGCATCTCCAATTTGTTTTTCTTGTAGCATTTGTGTAGTCTAATCATTAGACACTGCCTGTGCCGTATTCAGGCCATTTCTAGTTTTAATCACTCACCTTTAGTTTTCATACTTACGTAATTTTAATCGCATTCTAAAATTTTTGTTTCTTCCTTTTCTGTGTTGTTTTTGCTCTCGGCCGGTCAGTCCCGGCCTGCAACCATCGAATCAGGCAAAACTCAAGAAAAACTCACAGAAATAGCAAAATCGTCTTTTTCTTTGAAACCGAGGTATAGTAAAGCCCTGTTTTATAGGAATTCACGTATATCCGCAAGCTATTAAGTCCATAGCATCTCCAATTTGTTTTTCTTGTAGTATTTGTGTAGTCTAACTCATTAGACACCGTTCTCGTGCCGTATTCAGCTTCATTTCCTAGTTTTAATCACTCACCTTTAGTTTTCATACTACGTAATTTTAATCGCATTCTAAAATTTTTGCTTCTTCCTTTTCTGTGCTGTTTTTGCTCTTGGCCGGTCAGTCCTGGCCCGCAACCATCGAATCAGGCAAAACCTGTAAGAAAACGCACAGAAATAGCGAAAATCGTCTTTTTCTTTGAAACCGAGGTGGCAGTTCTGTTTTATAGGAATTCACGTATATCCTCGCGTTATTAAGTCCATACATCTCCAATTTGTTTTTCTTGTAGTATTTGTGTAGTCTAATCATTAGACACCGTTCTCGTGCCGTATTCAGCTTTCATTTCTAGTTTTAATCACTCACCTTTAGTTTTCATACTTACGTAATTTTAATCGCATTCTGTACCTTTTGTTTCTTCCTTTTCTGTGTTGTTTTTGTTTCGGCCGGTCAGTCCCGGCCTGCAACCATCGAATCAGGCAAAACCTGTAAGAAAACGCACAGAAATAGCGAAAATCGTCTTCTTTCTTTGAAACCGAGGTATAGTGGTAAAGCCCCGTTTTATAGAATTCACGTATATCCTCGCGTTATTAAGTCCATAGCATCTCCAATTTGTTTTTCTTGTAGTATTTGTAGTCTAATCATTAGATTAACTGCCCTCGTGCTGTATTCAGGCCATTTCTAGTTTTAATCACTCACCTTAGTTTTCATACTTACGTAATTTCAACGTACCAAAATTTTTGTTTCTTCCTTTTCTGTGCTGTTTTGCTCTTGCCGGCCGTCCCGGCCCGCAACCATCGAATCAGGCAAAACCTGTAAGAAAAACGCATTGCAGAAATAGCGAAAAATCGTCTTTTTCTTTGGAAACCATATAGTGGTAAAGCCCTGTTTTCAGGAATTCACGTATATCCTCGCGTTATTAAGTCCATAGCATCTCCAATTTGTTTTTTCTTGTAGTATTTGGTGTAGTCTCTAATCATTAGACACCGTTCTCGTGCCGTATTCAGGCCATTTCTAGTTTTAATCACTCACCTTAGTTTTCATAATTTACGTAATTTTAATCGCATCTAAAATTTTTGTTTCTTCCTTCGTGCTGTTTTGCCTTTGGTCGAATGTCCCGGCCCGCGCAACCATCGAATCAGGCAAAACCTGTAAGAAAAACGCACAGAAATAGCGAAAAATCGTCTTTCTTTCAAAACCAGAGGTATAGGTAAAGCCCTGTTTTATAGGAATTCACGTATATCCCCGCGTTATTAAGTCCATAGCATCTCCAATTTGTTTTTCTTGTAGTATTTGCGTAGTCTAATCATTAGACAATTGCCCTCGTGCCGCATTCAGGCCATTTCTATAGTTTTAATCACCACCTTTAGTTTTCATACTTACGTAATTTTAATCGCATTCTAAAATTTTGTTTCTTCCTTTTCTGTGCTGTTTTGCTCTCGGCCGGTCAGTCCCGGCCCGCAACCATCGAATCAGGCAAAACCTGTAAGAAAACTCACAGGAAATAGCAAAAATCGTCTTTTTCTTTGAAACCGAGGTATAGTGGTAAAGCCCTCTGTTTTATAGGAATTCACGTATATCCCTCGCAAGCTATTAAGTCCATAAAGACTTCCAATTTGTTTTTCTGTAGTATTTGTGTAGTCTAATCATTAGGACAATTGCTCCTCGTGCCGTATTCAGGCCATTTCTAGTTTTAGACCACTCACCTTTAGTTTTCATACTTACGTAATTTTAATCGCATTCTAAAATTTTGTTTCTTTCTGTGTTGTTTTGCTCTTGGCCGGTCAGTCCCGCCCGCAACCATCGAATCAGGCAAAACCTGTAAGAAAAACGCACAGAAATAGCGAAAAATCGTCTTTTCTTGAAACTGAGGTATAGTGGTAAAGCCCTGTTTTGCAGGAATTCACGTATATCTCGCTATTAAGTCCATAGCATCTCCAATTTGTTTTTCTTGTAGTATTTGTGTAGTCTAACTATTAGACACTGCTCTCGTGCCGTATTCAGGCCATTTCTAGTTTTAATCACTCACCTTTAGTTTTCATACTTACGTAATTTTAATCGCATTCTAAAATTTTGTTTCTTCCTTTTCTGTGTTGTTTTGCTCTCGGTTTGGTCAGTCCTGGCCTGCAACCATCGAATCAGGCAAACTCTGTAAGAAAAACGTATTGTGAAATAGCGAAAAATCATCTTTTCTTTGAAACCATATAGTGGTAAAGCCTGTTTTATAGGAATTCACGCATATCCTCGCGTTGGTTAAGTCCATAGCATCTCCAATTTGTTTTTCTTGTAGTATTTGTGCAGTCTAACTATTAGACACCGTTCTCGTGCCGTATTCAGGCCATTTCTAGTTTTAATCACTCACCTTTAGTTTTCATACTTACGTAATTTTAATCGCATTCTAAAATTTTTGTTTCTTCCTTTTCTGTGCTGTTTTGCTCTTGGCCGGCCGTCCCGGCCCGAACCATCGAATCAGGCAAAACCTGTAAGAAAAACGCACAGAAATAGCGAAAATCGTTCTTTTCTTTGAAACCGAGGTATAGTGGTAAAGCCCTGTTTTATAGGAATTCAATGGCATCCCCGCGTTATTAAGTCCATAGCATTCCAATTTGTTTTTCTTTGTGCATTGCGTAGCCCACCCATGTAATTGCCTGTGCCGTATTCAGGCCATTTCTAGCTTTAATCACTCACCTTTAGTTTTCATACTTACGTAATTCTTTTAATCGCATTCTAAAATTTTTGTTTCTTCCTTTTCTGTGCTGTTTTGCTCTCGCCGGTCAGTCCCGGCCCGCAACCATCGACCAGGCAAAACCTGTAAGAAAAATCACAGAAATAGCAAAATCGCCTGCCCACCCTCCCAGTTTCTCATTACTTAGGTAGACCTGAACCCAGCCATGGAACTTTTCTTTATTCTTCTTTTTCGTTCTGTTTTTACCTCGGCCGGTCGGCTCCGGTTCACAACCCGTATTACAACCTGTACACACCCCTATTAAAAGACAAAGGACACTTTTGCCGATGTCCCAAACTAATAACACTAGCCCGCAAGATCTGGGAGCGCAAAATGGACAAGCCGTCAGCAGTAAGGCGGAGCATAGAATACTGAAGTAAGCCTGGAGGCAGCAGAGACAGAGGTCCAACTGTCACAAAAGGATCCAGGCGATCAAATCAAGTCAGAAGGAGGCGACCAGGAAAATAGACTTGGTGACATCACCGCCAATAAGGAGAAATACTCAACCCTAGCTCTCGAAGCAAAAGCCTGCCTATGGCGAAGACTTATCTGGCCAACTCCAGAAACTTGAGGACACGATATAAAGGACGGAGTATTGAACGCAGTAGATAGACTGTACCAAAGAAGTTAAAACACTGGACAAAGAAAGAGAGAGTCACAAAACAGAAAGAGGAGGAGAGGCAGGACGGGCAAGGGTGAGGTACTCTTTACACCCCTGACCCCTCCTAGCCCTCCCGACATACTGGACAGGACACAGAACTGATTAAAAAGGATGGAAGAACAAACAAGATTGGTTAAAGAAAACAATGAAAAAGATGGAAGAGTTAAAGGAAATGCCAGGAACATAAGAAATCACCGAAAGGGGAAACATACGCGAGCGTAGCGGCGGGCCTCAATAAGGGAAACACCTAAAAGAGGGAAACGTTCCACTCGGTTGCAGTCAATTTCCAGCGACGAACAAGACAGAAGAGGTCTCTAAATAAGATAAGGGAAGTTATAAATGCTAGAAGGAGGAGGAAGATAGATAGAGTTCGGAAAGCCAGGACAGAAAGTAATTATAGGATGTAGAAGTGAAGCGATAGAATAGCGCAAAGATAAACCGACAAAGTAGGAGGGAAAACTACATGCAGAAGAAATTAAAAATACGACCCGCTGGTTATGTTGAAGGATGTCCTTTCTTACAATACGGAAGAAGAGGTGATGGGGCAATTGAGGAAACAGAACCCCAAAATCTCGAGGGGCTGACAGGAGATGAGGACAGGATGGAGATAAAATATAAAAGCGAAATCGAGAAACGCTATCACGAATCATATAAACCTGAGAGTCTCCCTCGAGGCTGTGGGAATGACCGGTGGAGAGAGGGACCGTCCAGATCGATACAGAGGATTCATGTATCGGACCAATTCCACTGGTCCAATGCTCCCCAGTGTCTAAGGTATGGCCACACCAAACGCTCTGCAAAGAAGAGAAGGCGACATGCAGTCATTGCGCAGGCCCACATAGAAAGACCGAGGTTCGGAGGCGCCGGTGCAGCCCCATCATGCAGAAATTGCGCATCCGCCAAGCTGGGAAATGCTGAGCATAACGCATTCAGTGCCGAGTGCCCAGTGCGACGGAAGTGGGATGCGGCCAGCCAGGCTGCAACGGCGTATTGCTAAGGGCAGCCACAGTGATTGTGCAGGGCACACTATCCCACAGCCAAACCCCAGAAACAGACCAAACATACAAATTGGCCCAAGTCAACTGCATCGCAAAGAACTTATGACAAACGAAATCGTACCAGAAGCCAATAAAAGGAAATACGATTTCGTGTTGGCCACAAGAACCATACGTGGTGGTAAAAAGAGTGGTAAAGAATTACCGGGTGTGAGAGTCTCGAAATGGCAAAGACAAAGTAGTAAAGTCGGCGATAATGGTACTAAAACCCAGACATAGACGCCAGAGTCTACTCCTAAGTACACCACGGAATAACATCGCCGTGGTGGAAGTCGGAGGCAAGGACTGAAAACCACACTCATATCCGTGTACTTTGAACCAGACCAACCGGTTGACGATTACCTCTACCACCTGAGTCGCGCAATCAGGGAGCTTAGCCAAAATCTATTATAGTGGAGGCGACATAAATGCCAAAAGTATCTGGTGGGGTAGCAAAACCACAGACAGTAG
This sequence comes from Teinopalpus imperialis, assembly GCA_029286865.1. NCBI lineage: Eukaryota > Metazoa > Arthropoda > Insecta > Lepidoptera > Papilionidae > Teinopalpus > Teinopalpus imperialis. Next base: position 81,526 of record JAGSMU010000138.1, on the reverse strand, counting down.
AGGAGAAGTCATATTGGGCTTCGCAAATCAGCACAGGTTGGAGATACTCGAAATGCGGCGGTGTACCAACGTTCCAGACTGGTGAGAGGAAACAGAGGTTTAGCAGTGGAAGTCGACGTCATTTTCTGCTCCCCCGACATGCTAAGCAGGTTGGGAGGAAGGATCGAAGACGTCAGTCAAATCTGATCACAACTGTATCACGTTTACTCTAAGGAAGGAGGGGTTAAGAGACGAGCCAAAGGTGAGTACAACAAGAAAATACAACACCAGGAATGCGAATTACAACTTTATTGAAAAGGTATCTCAATTCAAGAGGGACAAAAATCTTGACACCCAAAGATTAAAAGGACAAACACAAAGGAAGAATTAGAGAACACCAAACGAGTATGATGCAAAGCCAGATCGAAGCATGTGAGGAGGTGCTCAAAAATAAAGTGCAAAACCAAACCTAAAAAGATTCTGCATTCAAGGAGCTGGAGGATAAGTAAGAAAACACTTACCTTAAAGCGCCGAATCGCTGCGCAGCACTTCTGCAGGAGAAACATCGTCGTAGCCAGGCATCTGGAAACAAAAGAAGAGTATGAGAATGAGGTGAGGAGAGCTAAGACAAGTAGTTGGAAGGAGTTCTGTGGAAGGCAAGGTTAAAGCGATGTGGATGGGATATACAGGATCTTAAGGAAGGCGACGGGGAGGCAGAGGATGAACCTGATTATGAAAGGCGATAAAGTGCTGTCTCCAAAGAATCGGTGGTAGAGCCTGCGACACATTCTTCCCAAACGACGACCGCCAAAACCGGATTTTAGAACATCATCGGGATATAAGAAGACGGAACAAATAAACGTCAGATCAGGAAGAGGAACAGGACCTCCTTTAGTAAGGAGAGCTACTTTAAATGCCATGAGCCTTTAACCCGAAGAAGGCACCTGGGGATGGAGTGACCGGCGGATATTGTTCGGCAGCTAATCGAAGGCGACACGGACTTCCACTCTGATGATGGCCAACAGATGCCTTAGAACTGAGTCTCTTTCCCACCATCTGGAAGGAGGCCAGGAGAAGATTGAGAACGACGACGACCACCAGGTCCCATGGATTATTGATCAGAACGATTTATTGATATGGCATCTGGTCCCCAGACTGAGCTCGCGACAGTATGGCTTCGTACCAGAAGAGTACGGAAGACTCCCCATGATCTGATGGAACACGTACGCGATAAGCTGAAACAAAACTAATTGTCACCTCATTGTTTCATTGTGATGACAGAGGGAGCCTTTGACAGCGCATGGTGGCCCGCCATCAGAATGAGATTAGCGAAGGAGAAGTGCCTATCAACATCCGGAGAATACTGGATAGTTACCTGACAGACAGCAAAGGTCAGAGGAGGTATATGCGGGAGAGGAGACATCAAAAAGTACTAGCCAGGGTGCGTACAGGGTTCGATAGGGGACCCATTTGCGGAACCTCCTGATTGACCCCTTATTAAAAGATCTGAGCAGGTACCCACGCATTGGCATTTGCCGACGACGTCGCCTGCATTTAAGCGGGGAGACGTCGGGTTAACACCAGTATAGGGAGGCACTCGATTATGTTCAGGCGTGGGTGCCAAAAACAAAACTCAAGTTTGCACCACATAAAACAAAAGCAATGGTCATAACAAACAGGGTTAAATATGACACCCCACGCCTGAGCATGGAGGGATCCTAATCGGGACATGGACCAAGAAATCAAACTGCTGGGCTTAAACATTGACAGAAAACTAACCTTCAACAAACACATCACCCTCAAGGCAGAAAAAGCACTCAACATACACACAAACATCTAACCAGAGCGTCAAATAACATGGGCTAAAACCCCGAAATAGTAAAATAATATACACGGCAGCAGTGGAACTGATCATTACGTATGGCTGGAGCTCGGGGAAATCTGCAGCAAAGCTAGTTTCTAGAAAACAGCTCAATGCCGCGTAAAGAGTGTTTCGCCCAGAAATATGCCGAGCATACAGAACGGTTTCGCTTAACTCCGCACTCGCACTGTCAGGATACTGCCTTCGACCTTCGTATCAAAGAGGCTACAGTCTTTGAGATAAGAAAAGGAAAAAAGGAGCATGCATACGGAGATAGGGAGGTCGAGAAGGAAGTATTATACACCAAATCCACACACACCCTGGCCGTAAGCCATATCTAGAGTAATAAACACCCGAGAGCCAGGAGCAGATTAACACCGGCGAACTGGAACATAAAATATACACTGACGGCAGGGTTTGAGGGTTGTCGGGCTGCGTTTTCCTTATGGAAAGACGGCGTCGAAACCAAGTCCGTGCTTAAGCTGTCGTCCCATTGCACAGTGGCCGCCGAGCTCTGGCTCGAAATGCAACGGTGGAGGCCCTGAAAGAGCTGATATTCATTTGAATATCTATGATTCTAGGCTGCCCTAGATACTTTATGCAACAGTGAGACAAGGCACCCTTTAGCAATTCAGGCAATAAAACACCATAAGCTGTAAGGCAATACTAAAGGGAAAACCATCTCCTGTACTGGGTGAAGGCCCATGTGGGATAGCGGGAAACGAGAGATGGATGAGTCATGGCAAAACACGCAGCGCCATTAATACGAAAATCAAACCTGTCTACGATCAGTGCCTGAATTTCTATCTTATGAAGCACAAATCCGAGTATTAATTTTCATGAATGGAACTGGAGGTAATGGAGGAAGCCACGGCATCTGGCACGAAGATATTTTGCCCAACATCTATATAGCCCAGGAATTCATAAAATCGGGAAAATTCACAAACACCTCATCGTGCAACTACTCACTGGGCACTGGTTCTCGAGTACCTGAATCGCTTCTTGCAAAGGCATTCGTCGTATTTGCGACCCGGATGTTCCGAAACAAAGACCACCTAATCACAGAGTGCCTGCATTGTAGGGACCGACTGGATGTAGAGTTAAAACCGGAATTAAAATAGAAGCCACAAAATTAAGTCAATCCTATTTGTCAAAAAGAAACTAAAACATGATTTTATAGAATACTGTACTGAAATAATAAGAAAAGTAAATCTGAAATAAATAAATCGAATATAATAGTATATTTTGGATAATGAAATGAAAGATCGAATGTTAAAGAACAAGTGTAAATGTAAAATAAAAAAGAAAGACAACAAAGAACTGAAATAGAATAACAAAAAGAAGAGAAATGTAAACCCATTCCCATTACGAATTGTAATTAACAAAAGTGAAAACAAACAAAAGCCTGAAAATATCCCTGACAATGACTCCGTCAGGGGAACGCGCAGCATTCAAAAAAAAAAAACCTAACCTTAACCTAACCTAACCTAACCTAACCTAACCTTAACCTAACCTTAACCTAACCTAACCTTAACCTAACCTAACCTAACCTAACCTAACCTTAACCTAACCTAACCTAACCTAACCTAACCTAACCTAACCTAACCTAACCTTAACCTAACCTAACCTAACTCTGAACCTTAACCTAACCTAACCTAACCTAACCTAACCTAACCTAACCTTAACCTAACCTAACCTAACCTAACCTAACCTAACCTAACCTAACCTAACCCAACCTAACCTAACCTAACCTAACCTAACCTAACCTAACCTAACCTAACCTAACCCACCTAACCTAACCTTAACCTAACCTTTTTTTTTTTTTTTTTTTTTTTGTTATCGGGGAAATTCGAAGATACCTGCCTCCTGGGGGTGAGACAGGTTATGTGGGACTTGTAACTACCTAAAACCCCCGGTGGTCATCCTCAGTGCATTTAGAGGCCTCCGGGATCGATAGGAACGCACCCGTGCCTCTGCACGGTGCTCTGGAGCTGGGATTGATCCCCGGGGAGGGAAAAACTCCTCCCCTTGAAGCACTCTCAGGTAGCTACGGCAACTCGAGACCACTCCGAGTTGCTGTCCTTCCTGGTCCGCTTCCTGGTGGTCAGAGCCCCCACCCTGATCACCCGCGAACCCTAAGTCCCTTAGTCGCCTTTGTACGACAGGCAGGGGGTACCTTAGCCCTATTCTTATGCCCGGGACTAAAGGGCTGAACTCTAACCTAACCTAACCTTAACCTTAACCTAACCTAACCTAACCTTAACTTAAATCCCACCTAACTCTTAACTCTAACCTAACCTAACCTAACCTAACTTAACCAACCTAACCTAACCTAACCTAATCCCAACCTAACCTTAACCTAACCCAATCCTAACCTAACCTAACCTAACCTGTTTCATTAGACATAGAGGAGCCTGATAGCGCATGGTGCCCGCCATCAGACTGAGATTAGCGAAGGAGAAGTGCCTCATTAATACCCGGAGAATACTGACAGTTACCTGACAGACAGAAAGGTCAGAGGAGGTATGCGGGAGAGGAGACACGTAAAAGTAATTAGCCAGGGTGCGTACAGGGTTCGATAGGGGACCCATTTATGGAACCTCCTGATTGACCCCTTATTAAAAGATCTGGAGCAGAGGGGGCACACGCACAGGCATTTGCCGACGACGTCGTGCCTCGTATTTAGCGGGAGACGTCGGGCATTAACACCAGTGCTAGGGAGGCACTTGATTATGTTCAGGCGTGGGGTGTCAAAACAAACCCAAGTTTGCACCACATAAAACAAAAAAGCAATGGTCATAACAAACAGTAATACAGACATCCCACGCCTGGAGCATGGGAGTGGGATGCCAATCGACATGACCGAGAAATCAAACTGCTGGGCTTAAACATTGACAGTAAATCCAACCTTCAACAAACACACATCACCCTCACATGCAGAAAAGCACTCGACATATACAAACATTTAACCAGAGCGGCTAAAATAACGTGGGCTAGACCCCGAAATAGTAAAAACACATACACGGCAGCAGTGGAACTCGATCATTACGTATGCGGCTGAGCCTGGGGAAATCTGCAACAAAGTTAGTTTCTAGAAAACAGCTCAATGCCGTGCAAAGAGGTTTCACGAAAAATATGCCGAGCATACAGAACGGTTTCGCCAACTCCGCACCTGCACTGTCAGGAATACTGCCTCTCGACCTTCGTATCAAAGAGGCTGCTACAATCTTTGGAGATAAGAAAAGCGAGGAGCATGCATACGGAGATAGGAGGTCGAGAAGGAGGTATTATACACCAAATCCACACACCCTGCATGTAAGCAACATCTGTGAGTAATAAACACCCGAGAGCCAGGAGCAGATCAACACCCTGGCGAACTCGAAGCAAAATATACACGGACGGCAGCGGGCTTGAGGGTTAAGGTCGGGCCGCGTTTTCCTTATGGAAAACGGCCTCGAAACCAAGTCCAAAAGTTTGTTGCCGTCCCATCAAAACAGTATACTGCCGAGCTTCTGGCTCTCCAAAATGCAAATGCGGAAGCTCCTGGTGTTGAGCTGGATATTCATTTGGAATATTCAGTGATTCTAGGCCGCCCTAGACACTTTATGCAACAGTGAGATTAGCGCACCCTTAGCACCAGGCACAAAACAACATAAGCCAGGCAATACTAAAGGAAACCGTCTCCTGTACTGGGTGAAGGCCCATGGGGATATTAGCGGGAAATGAGATGGATGATTTCAGAACACGCAGCGCTATAATAATAAAGACAAACCTGCTCCATGATTAGTGCCTGGTTTCGCATTCCAGTGAAGAGACAAATCCGAGAGGACACTCTTCATGAATGGAACTGAGGTACGATAAGCCAATGGCATCTGGCACGAAGATATTTTGCCCAATATCTATATATAGCCCAGGAATTCATAAGATCGGTAACTACAAACATGCACCCTACGCAACTACTCACTGGGCACGGCGTGGTTTTCGGAGCACCTGAATCGATTCGTGCAAAGAGAGCCTGTCGTGTATTTAAGACCCGATGTTCCGAAACAGTTATAAACGTAATAACAGAGTGCCCAGTGCATTGTAGGACTGACAGGATATGGAATTCAAAAAACCGAATTAAAATAGAAGCCACAAAATTGTCAACTAATTTGTCAAAAGGAAACTAAACATGATTTTATAGAATACTGTATTAAAATAATAAGAAAAATCTAAGAAATAAATAAATCGTATATACTAGCATATTTTGAAAAATGAAATGAAATGAAAGAAATTAAACGTAAAAGAACAAGTGTAAATGTAAAATATATAAAAGAAAGAGAACAAAGAACTGAAATAGAATAAAAGAAGTAATGTAAACCTATAATATTGGGAATTGTAAATAACAAAATGAAAAACAAACAAAAAGCCTGAAAATATCCCCTGACAATGACTCGTCAGGGAACGCAGTATACAAAAAAAAAACCTAACCTAACCTAACCTAACCTAACCTAACCTAACCTAACCTAACCAATCATAACATAACCTAACCTAACCTTAACCCAACCAACCTAACCTAACCTAACCTAACCTAATTCCAACTCTAACCTAACCTTAACCTAACCTTAACCTAACCTAATCCCAACCTAACCTAACTCTAACCTAACCTAACCTAACCTAACCTAACTCCAGTCCTAACTCTAACCTAACCTACCCCAATCCCAATCCCAATCCCAACTCTAACCAACCTAACCTAACCCCAACTCTAACCTAACCTAACCCAACCTAACCTAACCTAACCTAACCTAACCTAACCTAACCTAACCTAACCTACTCGATTATGTTCGGGGTAGTCAAAAATAAGCTTTAAACTTGCAGCACACAAAATCCAAGGCTATGGTAGTGACGAGGAAGCTGAAGTTTGACTCACCAATTCTGACCATGGGCGGTGTGAGGATCGAGCCTCCCAAGAACATCAGCGATACTCGGCCTCATTATGCGGACGATCGACTCACGTTCAACGCACATTGGGTAAATGTGTCGGAAGGCGCAGAGTCTGTAATGTCCAACTGTCGAGGGCCGCTAAGGTCCAATGGGGATTGAACCCCGAGGTGGTTAGGAACCATTTATACGGCGGCGGTGGAGCCGACGACTCGTACGCTGCGGGCGCATGGGTCGGCGACACTAAAAGGTCTGCCAGAAAGCAGCTGGACCCGTGCAGAGAGGGTTTGTCCAGAAGATTGTGAAATCGTATAGACCGTCTCCTGCATTCAGCCCTGCTGCCAGCCGGATTGCTTCCCGGATATAAGATCGAAGCGTTTCCTCTTTACCAAGTAAAGAGAGGCATATCGCGGCGAGTGGTAGGGGACAGGATGGAGACTAGGACTTTACGCCGAGATGCCACATCCTGCCGAAAGGCTGGAGCTGGACTTCACCTGCATGGGGACGGTGTGGATTTGCCTACGCAAGACGAGGTTACCGTCCGAATTTACACCGACGGTAGTAAAATCGAGGGGAAGTCGGAGCGGCACTATCCATTTGACAGGCGGCCGAGAAGAGCACCCGAAAACTCGTTGGGTGATTACTGCACCAGTTCACCAGGCAGAATTGCTGGCAATCAGTGAAGCCACCGAGTGGGCACTACGGCACTCTGCACGGAACTTCAGGGTCTATTGCGATCTAGCAGGTCCGCCCTCCAAACGGTTATTAACCCGGATTCCTGCATCTCTCGCGGTGAAAGCACGACAAACATCGTACATTGCGGGGACGTGGGAAGAACATCTCCCTAACATGGGTGAAAGCCCACGCAGGTTTGAGGGAACGAGGGCGGACGAACTTGCAGCGAGGCCGCAATTAAGACCAAGAGGACCTCGACTACGATCGATGCCCTGTCTCGTTCGTCAAGCGACAAATCCGTTTGGAGTCGGTTGATGAATGGAACAGGAGGTATCGAGAGGGTGATGACGGCTTCCGTCACTCAAAGCCTTCCCGGACGCGCCGGTGAAGCCTTTCAGCGTAATTAAAAACCTATACGCCTGCCCGCAGGTGTTCACGGCCACGGCGGTTTCTCCGAATACTTGAACCGCTTCAGGTGTAAAGAGATTCGTCGTGTCTGTGACGACACTATCAAGGAGGATATCTTGCACCTCATAACGGAGGTCCTGTCAACGCAGGGAGAGGGTTCAATGTTGAGAGCTACACAGGTTTAAAAGTATCAATAAATAACTTGCCAGTCCTTATCAGTAGCAGGATCGAAATAGAAATTCCTCATTTCTAAAAAGCTGCGTGGCGATGAAAAGCTATACGACAAAAATAAACAAAAATGAATGTATGAGGAGTTAGTATGTGTGTGAATATTTAGTTATATATACTACATAGTAACTGGGGAATTAGAACTATATATATATTAAGATTGACTAAGAAGAAATATATATAAGAATAGAATACGATGTATAGAGAGATAAGACTCGACTCGCAACAGTGTAAGGATACGTTAGAAAAGAACAAAAAGTCCCTCTGAGTTATCAAGGCGTCAGGGAAATACATGCAAGGGCCCCAGAAATGAGGGTCTAAAAAAAAACTAACCTTAACCTAACCTAACCTAAATCTAACCTTAACCTTAACCTAACCTAACCTAACCTTAACCTAACCTTAACCTAACCTAACCTAACCTAACGAACCTACCGGGTGCTAAAGGTTTGCGGCGAACGAAGAGAGGATGCAGCTCGGATCCTCGCTAACGGGCGGACTGCTCTCGCCGGAGGACTCTTGCGGCCCTTCTTTGGCCAGAGCGTTCTTTCCTGTGGACGAACCTGAGACCGACACTGCAGAGCAACGAGAGATCGGCCCACAATAGGCAACTTGTCCTTAGATACCGACGCTCAGACTCCTAGCACGACAGCCCACTTTACCCAGGACGAAATAAACAACGTCCTACACTTAATGAACCCCAAGAAGGCCCTGGGCATCGATGTATTTCATTGAGCGGATATCTGCCTAAATGCCTTCCAAGCCGAACCTTACCATCTTCGCTGCGCTCTATAACACCTGCCTCTGGTTGGGCATTTCCCACACCGTGGAAACTGGCTGTAATAAAAGTCATCCCAAAACCGGGCAACGTGACTATAGCCTTCCCAAAGCGTACAGACTAATAGGTTTGTTTCCCATACTTGGAAAGGTCTTGCGCATGGTCACTTTAAGAGTCAACGGACCCTGGAAATGGCTGCGCCCCATTCCAGGCAGTACGGATTCCGGCCACAGCGGGGATTTGAGGACGCCCCCTACGACGCTACAAGCGACAGTCATAAAGGACGGACTTAAGAATAAGAAACTGGTCGTAGTCGTGCCCGCGGACATAGAGGGTGCCTTCGATAAATGCGTGCGTGGTGGCCGGCCATCTTAACCAAACTATCGATAAGGAACCTTGATCGTAAAACCCTGGGGCTGGTCCGTAGTTATCTCGGGCAGAAAGATCGAACTCCGCTACGCCGGAACCCGGAGTAGTCCGCAACACAAACAAAGGCTGCATTCAGGGCTCCACCTGCGACCTCTCTGGAATGTCCAGCTAGACCCGCTTCTACAGGACGCTGAGGACTTGAGGCCCACGTTCAGGCGCGTTCGCTGACGACATCCTAGTGGTGGCAGCGGCTCACGACACCTATAATTTGAGCGCAAACTGTCCAAAGCTTTGACCTAATATCTAGGTGGGGGAAAAGCCATAAGATGCGCTTTGCCGCCCATAAGACGCAGGCTATTCTTATTACCAGGAAACTTAAGTTCCAGCTTGCCCAAGGTGGTTTTGAAGGAACTGAGATTCCACTTACTGGTAGCCCTCCCAAAGTTCTAGGTCCTACAGGCAGACAATGAACTTAAACTTTGGGCCAACATATCGCAGAAAGCAACAAAGCCACCTCCATATTCAAATCTGTCTCAGAGCGGCAAGTGCCACCTGGGGTCTGGAAACAGTGATATTTTGCGCACCATTTATAGGGTGGTGGTCGAGCCCACTCTGCTGTATGGCGAACGTCTGGGCGGATTCGAGTAACAAAAGAGTGAACCGCCGAAACTTGATAACATAACAAGAAGCTTTGCCATTAAGATAGCTAAGGCTCACAGAACAACTTCTCCACAGTAGCCTCAACCACCATGGCCAATATTTATCCCGCCTCTGGACCTTCGAGAGCGAAGAGCAGGCTAAACTATTCTAATAAAAAGAGGCAAAGACCTGCAAGGACTCCCGGCAGGTCCCTTTGAGCGCAGGGTACATCCTTTCCAACTTCCACACCCAGCAAAGGAAATTTAACGAGTTCCCTGAGATTCGTAAAGCTGGTGATCTCCGAAATATCAACCAAGAGGCTACCCTAATTTACACCGACGGGGAGCAATAGAAGGCAGAGTCGGAGCTGCGGTGTCGGTCTGGAGCGATGACCGTGAAAAGACCAGCTCCACCCTGGGCCTCTCCAACTACTGCAGCGTTTTCCAGGCTGGAGTTGGTTGCCATAAGGGGAGCACTAAGGCTAGTGGAGAGACGCCCCAAGAATTACAATCGGATTGTCTTACTCAGCGACTCCAGATCGGCCCTGCAGTGCATCTGCGATCCGACATCCCTCCACCCCTTAGCCTACGAAATACGCGCGAAATGATGGCCAGCTGGTCATTTAGGCCTTGAAATAAAATTAGCATGGATCAAGGCGCACGCCGGCTGCCAGGAAACGAACGAGCGGACAATCTAGCCACAAGAAAGCAGCCTAACATCCAAAAGGAAACCCTCGTACGACCTCTTCCCTCTCCTCTTCGCAAAGCATACCATCAGGAGGAAACGCTGGCCATCTGGCAGGAACGCTTCAACTCATACAAGTCCAACATTGCTGTTCTTCGACGACATCAAGGTCGCGCACAGAGTCTTAGGAGCATGGACCACACTAATCTAAGAACACAAATATTTACGGGTCACGGAGGAGCTGGCGACTACCTTTTCAAATTTAAGTTGGCGGATGATCCATTCTGTGCTTGCGACGGTGAGACCTTATGACGAGACAATCAAGTGCATATAATCACCAAATGCCCACGTTTCGCCACACTGCGTCTCGACTGCGAGCACAGAATGGACTACACCATTGCCGAGGACACCATAGTGCAATTAGTGAGGAGTGGGGTGATACGCGCGAGTCCTTTATGAAATTCTGCTTGACTGTGATGCGCCGCGTGGCTAGATCAAACGGTTCAATCGTAGCAAACTAAACTTTAATCCAAAAGAACTAAAACCCAAACGGGGAATTTATCTAACTCTCAACCCAAACTCTAGTCAAATTTAATTTCATTATAACATATTATTACATGATTAATTCATTCAATAATGCCAATCAATTTCATTCAATCGCAAGTAATTAAATCAATCCCACTTATTATTTATTGTATATTTTTTAAACCTAAGTATTGTAAATTCCTCATCCATTTACCTTAATGGGACACTTTCTTATCGGTTTTATCATTCAAAATGAATAAAAAAAAAAAATTATTTTACTCCAAAAATTCTTACAATCACCCAGGAACTTGCGAACTCGAAGGCCTTTTGTAATCGCATTAATTTGTAATGGTCTCGAGTACTGCTGCTTGATTCCTGCGTGAATATGTAGACAAGAAAACTCGCAAACCAAAACCTCCCATGCAATGTTACCCACAGTCTATCTAATCAAAAAGTAAATTGTATATAATTATTATAACCCGATTTTAAATAAAATGTAATTAAAATAAATATATTGTATTGGAAATCGAATGCATATAAAAAATAAATATGAAGTTATACAAACTTAGCTAAGTCTATTGGTGTACAAATATTTAACATAAATTGAATTTTTATTTGTATAATATTGCTATAAATTAAAGCTAATTGTAACGCCGGCCAGGACTGAAATTAACGAACAAAATTTATAAAACACACCTCGAAAAAAAAATTATTTTCCTTGTCTTAATCCCTAGACAAATGATGCTGCATAAACAATAGCAGCAGGGCCGGCGAGACCCCAAAACGGGGTTTGGAAAAACCTAACCCAACCTAACCTAACCTAACCTTTTTTTTCGTGGGGAAATGCCTACGCATCACCTGCCCCCGCGGGGACGAGGGCGGGCTATGTCGACTCCGCAACTGACTAAAACCCCACGGTGTTCCATCGCTCCACCCACGCTGTGCATGCGGGCACGCTGTGAGCATTCTTCCGCGTGCATTGCGCTGGTGGCGGCCAGTTGTGTGGCCTCGGCTGATTTGATCTTCTGTGTTGAGAGCGCGCGGAACACCGGGCGCGCTCTCACCTCGCTGACTCATACGAGGGACAGACTTCCCCGAGTCCATCACTCGAGTCGAAAGGGGGAATCGAGTATGCCTATTGCCTCCTCATCCCACTTGCGGCGGCTGTGGAGTGGTCCCAGGTCTCGGGACGCATCCTCCATCGGCTGGCTGGTCGGTTGCCGAGGTGGCAACGGGCGGACCGGCCTTTTCCTGGCCTTGGAAGGCGCTTTGCAGGCCTTCCCCATCCTGTGATCCGCCGGTTTCTTTGCGGCGACGCACACGGGCACAATTCGGGGTAGCGGAGCATGTTGCCGCCTTGTGGCCAGGTTGACCACATCGGCAGCACAACTCCCCGGTCGATCAGTGCATCGCACTGAGCCCTCACGTGCCCCTGCCTGAAACAGCGGAAGCACCTTAAGAGGTGAGGGCTCCAATGAGCTTCACCCCTCGGCTGCCACCCATGAGACCATAATGCCCGCTGGCGGCCACCTTTTGGCGGCAGCCACGGGGCACCGGACCCAGGCTATCCCAAGGCCTGCGGGATACCCAGGACCTCACTACATTTGACGACTTCCTTGGGACAGCTGCCAGCCTCGTCACCGCCGCTACTACATATCCTGGCTGTGGTGGAGTCGTCCAGGGATTAATCTTGACTTCTGCAGTTCGGTCTGGATACTCGGTTCCTTTTCCTGCTGTTAAAAGCACCTCGCCTGCTTTGAGCGAGGGCGTCCGCTCTGTTCGCTGTCTGCGCCAGGGATTTCGAACATCCGGAGCCCCCGTGGCGCAGATGCGGAAGCATCTCAGCTATACCGAGGAGGCTAAGTTGATTTTCGCCTTCTCGCCTCGGTAATAACGTCAATGGTGACTCTGCAGCCGCTGCCTCCGGCTCCAGGGTCACCACCACAGCAGAGAGGATCGCGGAGTCGCAATCTTCACAGGCTCCCTTTGTAGGTTCACCAACCTCTTTACCACCACCTTCCCTCCTCTTCTTGAGTCCCTTCTTCACCACCTTAGTCCACGGTTGCTCCATAGATCCAGGCACCGGCGGGCGAAATTTGGGACTCAGGTGCCGTCTTTTGCCTTCCTTCGTTATTCGCTCCGCCCTCCTTAGGGTGCTCTGGGGCCACAGAAGATCTCGCGACAACCGGTTTAGCGCTGGCCGCCTTGACAGGCGGCCTTGCAGCAACCGGTGCCTGGGAAGGCGAAGAGCTGGATGGGCGACCGGGCACAGCAACCGGTCTCTTGTCTGCCGCCAGTGGTGGGCGAAGACGCTTCTCCGGGAAGGAGACGGTCCTCCAGTGCAGCGAACCTGGCATTGATCATTGACCCCACCTGGTCAATGATCGAACGCGCTAACTCCTCTCTTCCTGTTTCCTCGGATTGTTGCGGGCCACCATCTGCATTCGCAGGCCACCTCCTTTCGCAGTTGCGCCATAATTTCGTCTTGAAGACGAGTATTATCGGCCTGCAGCTTCCTCGTCTCCTCTGAGGTACAGCGTCGCTGCAGAGTCTTTGCGGTCTCGCTTACGTTCTCTGCAGCCTCCTTCAGCTCGACTCCACACGCCCTTAAGGTTCTTTTGACCTTTGGGCCAATTATGGGAGATGACGCCGACGCTGTCCTCGATCCTCTTTTGCAGCTCCGACGCCGGCTCGAAGTCGCCATCGTTGGACGACGACTCCGACAGGGTTGTTATCCTGCCGGCCCGGAGCTGACGAGACGACGATGTTAACTCCGCCTCCGCCTCTACCCTCATCTCCGCTTCTTTAGCGGCCACCAACGCCATTTTGGCCTTTGCAAGGCCAACGTATTCCCCAGTTGTAGGAGGTCGCCCTCGACCCCTCTTGGCAGTCGCAGTTATGCCCTGCCCGATCTTTCTCTCCTGGCCATCTCAGACCACCATCAATATCTGCGTCCTTAGAAGGACGTTTTCTTTCACTACACTCCTTCTCCCATCGAATGACTCTACGCTGAGCATAGAGTCGCTCGTGTCGTCGTCACTATCTACCCTCACGTTTTGTTTTTGAATTAATCATATCTGTTCCACGATTTAGGACGAAGTAAAGGTCGGTCCCCGGGTGACGCCTATTCCGGTGACAAGGCTACATGCTGTGGGGTCGCCTGGTACCCACAGGTTTTAAGACTTCGCTGTCTGATTGTTTATAGAGGTTTACTCCTCGCGGGCCGGCCAGTTAAGGCAAGCCCTCGCTCCACTGCACTTCGACATACCCATTATCGTCAACACTGGGTCTTTGACGAAAGTACAGCGGGTTACGGCGCGCTGGGAGAGCCGGCAACTCCCCAGTTTTGGACGGTTGAGTGCCCGGCGGCAGTGTGAGTGCACGCAGGCCGTCCTCCACTATGAGCATTAGGCACTGGAACGATATATCGTCACCAGTTCCTAATACCCACCATCATTTGTTGCCTTTCCCCGGATACAGAAATCAAGGAGAAATGCAACCTCCCACAACGCTCGACGGTTGAGTGCCCGGCAGCGGCAGTAAAGCGCACACCGAGCCCGTCCCCACACTGTGAACATTAGGCGCTGCCAACGACGTATCGCCACCAGTTCCTAATACCCACCATCATTTGTTGCCTTTCCCCGGATACTTTGATCAAGGAGAAATGCAACCTCCACCTCGCATTGGGCGCTGAGAACGGCAATATCGTCACCAGTGCCCAATGCGCACCATCGTTCAGTTGCCTTTCCTCCGGATATGAAAATCAAGAGGAAATGCAACCCCTGCTACTCCGCAGTGCCCTCAGCTTATCAGAGGGACACGCAGAGCTATCCCCCCTGTCAGAACGTCGCCACTGGCAACAACGTGTCATCACCAGTGCCCAGGGTGCACCGTCAGCGTTGCCTTTCCCCGGATACAATAGTATCAAAGGGAAATTCAACGACCAGGCACTCGAGGAGGTTTTCTGACGTGGCACCCCAACTAACCTAACCTAACCTAACCTAACCTAACCTAACCTAACCTAACCTTTTTTTTTTTTTTTTTTTTGGCGTGGGGAAATGCCTACGCATACCCACACTCGCGGGGCAAGGGCAGGGTTATGTCGGACTCGCACCGACTAAAACCCCACGGTGGTCGCCACCAACGCTCGCGAAGTCGCGGGATCTCCGTTAGGAACGCAACCGCAACCTGCGCTTCGCTGGGATAGCCCGTCCCGGGGCGTGCGTGAAGATCGCACCCCAGAACCCTCACGGAACTATCACGACGACACGGTACCACGTCGTGCCGTCGTCCTCCTCGGGGTCGCTATTACTGGACGGTCGGGCCCCACTCCGATCGTCAGCGACCCGTAGGGCCCCGTTTACGGTAGGGGATCACCGATAGGAGGGCCGTGACGAGGCGCGCGAGCGCCGCGTCGGCCCTGTCTCCGAGCAGGATCGGTCCTCTCTGTCCCGCTCGGCAGCCTCCTTTCCGGACCATTACGGTCTCGCAGAAGGAGGCTACGGCCCTCCACGCCGATTCCCCGCGCAGCATCGCCGACACGACTGCTGGTAGGGACAGGTTCCGTCCGATGTGACCGACCAAGACCCGCCGCTCGGCTTCCCACGCCGGGCAAGCGGCGAGCGTGTGCGATGCGGAGTCTTGGTCGTTGCCGCCACAGTGGAAGCAATTCGCCGTCGCCTCGCGACCGATCTTACAGGTAATCACCGAAGCAACCGTGCCCGGTGATCACCTGCGTAAGTCTGTAGGTGAGTCTTCCTCCTCGTCGCTGCATCCAGGCTTCGAAGTCCGGCAGGAATGCTCCGACGACGCGTTTGCGCGCATTCTGCTCCTCGCGGAGCCTTGCGCGCCACGTCGCGAATGCGATACGTCGTTCCTGCCGTTTTACCGCCTCGAGCGCCTCTTCTGGCTCGCCACCACCGCTCTGGCGTAGGACGCGAATCCGGTGATACACCCTCGCGTCCATGTCCGCCAGAATATCCAGAGGTGGAAAGCGAGCAAGTTAATCACCATCGAACGATACCGTCCGGTATCCTCGTACGACCCGTATGGCCATCCTACGCTGGACGCTGTAGATCTTAGTCCTACAGCGTAACCTTTTTTTTTTTTACGTAGGGAAATGCTTACCGCATACACCTGCAGGGGCAGGGTGGGTTATGTCGGACTCGCACCGACTAAAACCCCATGGTGTTCCTCCATCGTCGCGTATGGCGGGGTCACGGGAACGCTTTCGCACACATCCGCGACCCCGCCTGCGCCGCTCACTGAGCGGCCTTCTCCGGGGAGGACATCTCCTCTCCACCCCCTCCTGGCAGAGCACGCCGGAACACGGACGCGCCCTCCCATCGGCCTCCTCTGTAGGTGGGAAGCGGACTCCCCGAGTCCGCCCCCAGAGGCCATGGGGCCAGAGCCCAGCCCCTGCAGCGGATCTGGTGTTAGGCTCCGCCGCCGACCAATGTTCATTACGCGGAGGACGAAACGGCAGGATCAACCAGCACTCCACTGAACCCGCGGCCCCACCACGGCCGCATCAGCTGAATGCGACCCCGCTTGAGTCGCGGAGGATAGGGAGATACACTACCCTCCCTCCGCGACTCCGTCTCGGATGCGGAGGGTGGGGCGACGATGCGCGGTACCGGTGCTAACAGTCCTCGCACCGCCACCCCATTCCCCGACTCCGCCTCGGCTGCGGATGGTGCGTAAGACGGCCTCACTCCGTCCATCCGCACCCCGCAGCCCACCGACACGCATCCAGGGTGGGCCTGGCCCAGCCCGCCCGAGCGGCTTTCCCTCGGGCCGGCCTAGAGCGCCTTAGGCCGGCCATTTGGGTTCCTCTTAGCTTCACCGTGGTTAACTCCACACCACGGTTACGCCCCCCGCTACGACAAAGGAACTTTCGGGGAACTCAACTTAACTTTTAGCGTAACCTAACCTAACCTTAACCTAACCTAACCTAACCTAACCTTAACCTAACCCCAACTCTAACTGGCCACATTCGGTATAACGCCCAGTGTAAGGCCGCCGGTGCTTTAAAGTAGTAATTGAGTAGTTTAATCAGTCTAAAGTCTTCTTGCGCCGCTTTCAGGCCGTTTTTCTGCTTTTACTGCCTTTAAGTTTTCTTAGTTACGTAATTATATTAGATTTATAAAGTTTTATTTTTGTTAGTTTTCGTGTTGTTTTTGTTCTTTGATCGGTAGGTCCTCGTCCAACCGACGAATCAGCCGAAACCTGGAACAGAAACGCACAAAATTAGAAAAATCGCCCGCCCACCCTCCCAGTTTTCATTACTTAGGTAGATTTCTACCCAACCATTAAAAATCATAAAATATTAAATTCATATTTGACTGAAAATGATCGGAATACGCACACCAACAAAAAAGGCCACCAAAGCCGCAAGCGAGGACCTTCCGAAGGCAACATCTGTGAGCGTCACAGAAGACTTACTTCCGTCGAGTCCCCTAGAAGCAGAGGTCGCTTCCTCTACCAACACACCTGTGATCAGCGATGAAGTGGCAACGCATGTGCTTCCTCCTAGTTCTAGAGGATCGTTGTCAAGGTCCGCTATTAGCGATGCGTCTCTGGACGGACAGAAGCAGTCGGGTAAGACTGGCACATTGGCGGTCCGCCAAAACAGAAAAATAGCGACGTCCCAGAATCCGTAAAGAAAAGAAGACCCGCAGACCATCAGCGGAGGCCACAGACGACACACAGAAGACTATATCGCAAAATACGCGGATCGAATAAGGAAGAGGGCCTGCTCTGAATAAAGTCGTTTAAATTCCGAACAACTCCGAAACCTGAGGACAGACATTAAGATGGAAGTCACCAGGCTATAGAGAGGCTCTATCAGCTGGTCAAGGAGGCAGAGAGAGACAGGAGTCTAGAGACAGAGACAATAGATAAGGAGAAGAAGGCGATAGAACCGAACAGGGTCACGAGACAAGAAAAGAAGAAGTAGAAAACACATTTTAAGAAAGTTAGAGGAACATGGAAAACTTCTAGAAGAAAACAAAAAGAAATGGAAAAACTAAAGGAGCAGTTAAAGAGGCAAGAAACAGGAAGATAAAGTATCCTACGCAAATGTTGCGGCCAGACCAAGGAGGACATCGCCAGCAGAGAACATGGCCATGCACTCCGTGGCGATTACATCTACGGATGAAAGAGAAACAGGAGATCAGGTGATAGACAAAATAAGAAAGGCAATAAATGCCATTGCGAAGCAGGGCTCTTAGAATAGATAAAATAAGGAAAGCAAAGGACAGGAAAGTGATAGTGGGATGTAGCACGCAAGAAGAGGTGAACAGAGTGAAAGACAGAATAAAGAAAGCAGGTACTTTGAATGTTGATGACGTCAAAATAAAGATCCATTGGTGATACTGAAGGACGCCGCGCAGTATAACACCGATGAGGACGTAGTAAAGCTATCAAGGCTCAGAACAAACATCTTTTTTCAGGATGTCATCGGGGAAGACCTACGAATGGAGGTCAAGCAATATGAAAAAGACTAGGAACCAACTCACAGCACATATAGTGATGAAAGTCTCACCTCAACTGTGGAACCGCCTAACGGAGGCAGGGTGGTACACGTGATCTGCAGCGGATAAGAGTGGCCGATCAATCCCCGCTGATTCAATGCTCCAGATGTTTGGGGTATGGGCACAGCAAGAAATTATGCACTGAAACCGGGCAGATGTTCAGAAGCATCATGGGGCCCTACACTCAGAACGGAGTGCACCGCCTTCGGTTTCCGGAGAAGTACCGAGCTGTCGGAATTGCACGAAGGCAAAGATAGAGAAAAGGACCACAACACATTTAGCATGGAGGTCCGGTGAGAAAGAGGTGGAGACCCTGGCCAGATCAACGGTAGCGTATTGCTAAGGGCGTTCAAGGGCAGGGTAGCACTCCAAACTCCAGTATCCGACCGGTATCACGCGGTCCAGGCAAACCTTCAAGGATAAACTCGCCACGGCCGAATTAATTATCGAGGCAGCCAGGCGGAAAATAACGTTCGCCATTGTCCAGAACCCTATATCGGGCGGATCGGGAGATGCGACTACCAGGGCACAAGAATAGTACAATGTCACACCCGAACCACCGGAAAGGTGATCAAGGCTGCCATTGTACTGTTCGACGACACAATTGACGTCACTCAGCGGCCCGGACCTCAACTGGAGAAATCAGTTGTTGCCAAATTGAGAACAGGGCCTGGGAGATAGGAGTGGTGTCGGTGTACCTGGAAGGTGATAAGCCCATTGATCCATACCTGGACTCTATTAAAGCGGCCGTGGAGGGTTTGAGGACTGGAAGCGTGATACTGGGTGGAGACGTGAACGCGTGGAATACGTGGTAAGCAGCCGGAAGCGGATAGTTGAGCATAACATTGACGAACTGAGCCCATGTTGTTCTAACCAAGGGACTGAGCCCACCTTCGACACCATTAGAGGTGGGAAGAGATTCTCTAGCTGCGTCGATATAACAACCTGTTCGACGGACCTGCTCGGTAGAGTGGAGGACTGGAGGCTCTCTGAGATATCTGCCTGACCACAAGGCAATCCTATTCAGTATAAATTTGGAAAAATCTGTAGGCGTAGACGTTAAAAGAACAACACGAAAGTACAATACAAAGAAGAATTGGAGCGAGTTTTGTGAGAAACTCGCTCATTCTTGGAAGGACAGAAACATCACTAAATCAGAAGTAGAAAACATAAATAACAAAGTAAATTTGGATAGAGTTATAGATAATTATGAAAAACCATAGTGAATACATGAAATACAATGCCAAAATTAGAGAGAAGACGAATAGGGTTGCCTTCCTGCGGACCAAGGAGTTGTCGAAACTCAAAAGAGAAGTCTCCAGGTTGAAGCGCCGAATATCTTACGCTGCGCACGTCCGCCGAGATCTGGTCGTTGACAGTACATCGACGCAAAAGAAAGATACCATCTGAGATGAAGAGGGCTCAGACCACAAGCTGGAAACAGTTCTGTGGAAGACAGAATAGAGAGACAATGGGATGGAATTATACAGGGTGATAGGCCGCATTAACAGTTGCATGCAAGAGGATATCCCTCTTGTCAGCAATGATAAAGCCTTGGGTGGGGAGGAATCAGCCAAACTCTTGCGGAGACCTTCTACCCGGAGGATAAAGCCGAAGACGATGACGCGGAACACAGACAGGCTCGTGAGAAGCTGATATTGTAAATAAAAGGTCTCATGACGAGTCATGTGACCCGCCCTTCACAGTAGAGGAGCTGATGTGGGCCGCGAACAGCCTAATCCGAAAAAGGCTCTGGCGGACGGTCTCACAGCAGACATTCAGGTTGCGGCTATTACCCTGACCCGTCACTTTTCTAGCGCTGATCAACAAGTGCCTCAGCCTTGCACACTTCCCGACTAGTTGGAAAGAGGCAGTGATAGTGGTACTCAGGAAACAGGGGAAAGAAGACTACACGCACCCCAAATCATACAGGCCGATTGGGCTATTGCCTGTATTGGGGAAGATCATGGAAAAGGCAATCATCCGGCGGACTCGGCGGTATACCGTACCTGGGATCAGTCCGAATCAGTATGGCTTCATGCCGCAGCGTAGCACCGAGGACTCCCTCTATGAAATGATACAGCTTGTGAGGAGACAATTAGTGAACAAAAAGCTGATTGTGCTTGTGTCACTTGACATAGAGGAGCCTTCGAGAAGCGCGCGGTGGCCGGGCCATACGATGCAGACTGGCGGAAAACTGGCAAGTTCATTAATCCACGCCTTGTTGATAGCTATTTTGAGGATAGATCAGTGCGTCTCAGGTATGCTGGGGCGGAATGTGTCAGGCAGACAACAAAGGTGCGTACAAGGATCCATAGGGGGTCCAATATTCTGGAACTTGTTGCTGGATCCATTGTTGATGGGAGCTGAGTGGTAGGGGAGACCTCACTCGCCAAGCTTTTGCAGATGATGTGGTCCTAATTTTCTCGGGGAACACGGCACTAGAAGTGCAGGAGTACATCGCTGCCCTCGAACATGTTCGGAAGTGGGGAATCAAAACAAACTTAAATTTGCACCACATAAGACCTACAATGCTGATCACAAACAAGCAAAATAATGATTCACCACTCTCAGTATGGGAGGAACGCATTGAGCTGTCCCGCGACATAAAAATACTCGGCCTCACAGTTGACTGTGGATTAACATTCAATACACACGTCAAGAATGTGTGCCATTGCTGCACAAACCTCTACGGTCAGCTGGTGAGCCAAGTAAAGATACAGTGGGGTCTGAACTCCTGAGATAATTAGGACAATCTACATGGCAGTTGTCGAACCAGTGGTGCTATATGCGGCGAGCGCATGGGCTCCGGCAACCAAGAAAGTGGGAGTGAAGAAACAGCTTGACATGGTGCAACGCGGCTTCGTGCAGAAGATTATAAAGGCCTACAAACAGTCTCGCTAAATTCGGCCCTACTGCTCGCTGGGCTGCTTCCTCTGGATCTGAGGGTGAGGGAAGCAGCCTCCCTTTACGAAATAAAGAGCGATACTCCCAGCGGGTAGTGGAGATCGAGATTTGGAGATCAAAGCAGACTATGTGGAGATGCCACATCCCACAGATCAGGGAGTCTGCAGTTCTTATGTCTGGATGACGGTGCACAGGTGGACCAGCTTGAAAGTACGGAAGTCAAAATATTCACTAAGACGAAGCAGGATAGAGAATAACGTCGGCGCGGCTCTATCAATATGGAGAGATTCGTGGAGACGAGTACCGAAAGCTAAAGCCGGGGACACTTCTGCACCGTCTACCAGGCGGAACTGTTATTCTGGCTTGAAGCCACCAAATACGTGCTCCAAAATTCTGCACGGAGCTGAAGCCATATACTGTGACTCCAGGTCTGCTCTCCAGACAGTAGTCCAGGATATCTCCCTTCATCCCCTTGCGGTGAGAGCTAGAGAAAACATCACTCAAATCAAAAGCAAGGAAAAGTTTTAAGACTCTACTGATTAAAGCCCACGCAGGATAGAGGAAACGAGAGAGCAGACCAACTTGCAAAAGAAGCTGCAATGAAAATAAAAAAGAAAGCCGGATTATGAAAGAACGGATTTTCGTCAAGCGACAAATCCGAATGGAGTCGCTCGGACGAATGGAATCATGACGAAAGAAGGTGACACAGCATCTACGACCAAACAATTCTTTCCGGATGCCATCAACGCTGCATCCCATAGTTCGAAAAATAGAATTGGACCCAACGGTAGTATTAAATAATGACAGGGCACGGGGGTTCCTCCGAGTACTTGCACAGGTTCAAATGCAAGGAGATTCTGCGTGCCTGTGGCGATGACAAGGTGGAAAGTGTGATCCACCTTATCACAGAATGTCCAATATACTGCAGGGAAAGAAATGATTTAGAAATACAGCTACAAGTAGAAATAACTAAAAACAATATACACGAAATTATAAGTTGTAAGGAATCTAGAATAAGTTTATAAGTTACTGTAAATATATAGCAAAGAAAGTTATAAATAAGAATAAATAAATATGTACAATAAAAGAGTCAGATTTACTATATATGCTTTTAGTACTATATTCATTTAAACATACTACTATATATATATGGTATTGTATGTTTAGTCTTTTATTATTATTATATTTTATTTTAAATAGTTATACAATATACATATAAAGTATTATGAAAAAAAAAAAAAAAATGCTAGAAAATATAAATTTAGAATATAATTGTAGAACTAAGGTAGATAAGACATAGATATATGAATGATTGGTACGTAGATATTAAGGTCAAATGGATATTTGTAATTGTAAATATAACACGCAATAATGAAGCAACGTATATTTTAAAGCAAAATTAAGTACATAGATAATAATTGTAAAAAGCGCAATAAAGTCCCCTGAGTTCACATGTCAGGGGAACAAACATGCCAGACTCCCAAAAATAATATTAGTTTGCGCAAAAAACCTAACCTAACCTAACCTAACCTAACCTTTTTTTTAGCGTGGGGAAATGCTCACGCATACCCGACTCGCGGGGCAAGGGTGGGTTATGTCGGACTCGCACCGACTAAAACCCCACGGTGGTCGCCACTAACGCTCGCGAGGGGTCGCGGGATCTCCGTTAGGAACGCACCGTGAATCCCCTGCGCTTCGCTGGGATAGTTCGTCCTGGGGCGTGCGTGAAGATCGCACCCCAGAACCCTCACGGAACTATCACGACGACACGGTACCACGTCGTGCCGTCGTCCTCCTCGGGTCGCTCATATTATATTGACGGTCGGAGCCCCCACTCGATCGTCAGCGACCCGTAGGCCCCGTTTACGTAGATCACTGATAGAGGCCGTGACGAGGCGCGCGAGCGCCGCGTCGGCCCTGTTCTGAGCAGGATCGGTCCTCTCTGTCCTGCTCGGCAGCTTCCCGGACCATTACGGTCTCGCAGAAGGAGGCTACGGCCCTCCGACACGCTGATTCCCGCGCAGCATCGCCGACACGACTGCTGGCAGGGACAGGTTCCGTCTGATGACCGACTAAGACCCGCCGCTCGGCTTCCCACGCCGGGCAAGCGGCGAGCGTGTGCGATGCGGAGTCTTGGTCGTTGCCGCCACAGTGGAAGCAATCTGCCGTCGCCTTCGCGATCGATCTTTGCCATGACAGGTAATCACCGAAACAACCGTGCCCGGTGATCACCTGCGTAAGTCTGTAGGTGAGTCTTCCTCCGTCGCCGCATCCAGTTTTCGGTACATCGGGTGGAAATTGCTCGGATTATACGCGTCAGCACATAATTAAGCTCCTCGCGGAGCCTTGCGCGCCACGTCGCGAATGCGATACGTCGTTCCTGCTGTTTACCGTCTCGAGCGCCTCCTCTGGCTCGCCACCACCGCTCTGGCAACCTAACCTAACCTAACCTAACCTTAACCTAACCTAACCTAACTCTAACCTAACCTAACTCTAACCTAACCTAACCCAACCTAACCTAACCTAACCCAACCTAACCTAACCTAACCTAACCTAACCGGCTGATATCCTCGTGTTGCAGTGTTCAAAGCATTTCAAGTTTGTTTATTTTAGTTGTATTTGTGTAGTCCACGCATTTTTAGTCTTTTCGAGCCGCTTCGAGGCCGATTTCTAGTATTAATCACACTTCTTTAGTTCCATAGTCACGTAATTTAATTGAACAAAAATTTTTTATTTCTTCGTTTTTCGCCCTGTTTTTGCTTCCGATCGGTCGACTCCGGTCCACAACCGTCGATTCAGGCAATAATCTGCGAAGGAAACGCACGGAAATCAGAAAAATCAACATTTTGTATGAAACCGAGGTGTAATGGTGAAGCCCTGTTTTAAAGGAATTTGCTGATATCCTCGTGTTGCAGTGTTCAAAGCATTTCAAGTTTGTTTATTTTAGTTGTATTTGTGTAGTCCACGCATTTTTTAGTCTTTTCGAGCCGCTTCGAGGCCGATTTCTAGTATTAATCACACTTCTTTAGTTCCATAGTCACGTAATTCTAATTGAACAAAAAATTTTTTTATTTCTTCGTTTTTCGCCCTGTTTTTGCTTCCGATCGGTCGACTCCGGTCCACAACCGTCGATTCAGGCACAATCTGCGAAGGAAACGCACGGAAATCAGAAAAAATCAACATTTTGTATGAAACCGAGGTGTAATGGTGAAGCCCTGTTTTAAAGGAATTTGCTGATATCCTCGTGTTGCAGTGTTCAAAGCATTTCAAGTTTGTTTATTTTAGTTGTATTTGTGTAGTCCACGCATTTTTAGTCTTTTCGAGCCGCTTCGAGGCCGATTTCTAGTATTAATCAATACACTTTAGTTCCATAGTCACGTAATTCTAATTGAACAAAAATTTTTTATTTCTTCGTTTTTCGCCCTGTTTTTGCTTCCGATCGGTCGACTCGGTCCACAACCGTCGATTCAGGCACAATCTGCGAAGGAAACGCACGGAAATCGGTGAAAATCGCCCGCCCACCTCCCAGTTCTCATTACTGACGTGGATTCTATACACGTCGCAATAGAAAATTTATTTTATTTACCCTAGAGATAGATCTTTATTTTTAATTTAAATTATACACATCTCTTACAACAAATAAGCATGTTTGTAAGTAATCGCACACCCGTAAAAGGCGAACGACAAAATGAAGTCGAACACAGAGATAACCCCGGAACAGACTGAGGAGGCTGGCCCTCATCAGTCGTGGGTTGCAGGACATCGGCGGAGATCGCAAAACTGCATCACCACCATCAAAGCCTGGCATCAGCAGATCAGCAGAGGCAAAGGCCTGCTTAGTAAGAGCAAAGACCTTACTAGGAGAAGTCCTGCATCTGAAGGCAGATATAAAATCTGGGGTTACTCAAGCAATCGAAGGCTCTACCAACTGGCAAAGAAGCGGGAGGCGCTAAGGATGGACAAGAGCCGGAAGGAAGGAGAAGCAGGTCACATCGGCTGCTTCTACGGAAGCGACGTCGCAGGTAGAGTTAATGAAGAACCTCATGAAAACATGAAAGAGCATAATGACATGTTATTGGAATGCAAAAGCATACACTAACTCTATCTGAGGATATCAAGCGGATAATTTCGGCCCCTCGAAGGCGAACAGGGACTTTCATACGCAGAAGTCACCAAACTGACAAAGGCTATTGCTGACTTCAAAAATGATCTCAGCGTCCGTGCAATACCACAGCCTATTCATGCTGAGGCAGAACAACGGCCGAAATGAAGATAATAAGAGCGCCCATGCACACGATCATCATAAATATCGGATGTCGCTGAAGACACTAGCGCAGAACTTCTCGTGAAAGTAAGGGACGCTGTGGATGCTAAGAATAGCGGTATGCGCGTGGATATTGCGCAGCAAGAGATCAAAAGATCATTATAGGATGCCATAGCAAAGAGGAGCTAATAAAATTAGTGATGCGCCTCGGCGACCAGCAATCTGCAAGTCAAAGAGGCTCAGAACAGGATCCTCTGATTATAGTGCGAGATGTGCTAGCCGTTCACACAAATGAAGAAGTAGTGAAAGCACTTAAAAAACAAAACAGTCAATTTTGCTGGCAGACATCAAAGAACAGGACGAGTAGAATTGCAGCGAGGTACAGACGGAAAACGAGGAATCCGCACATCATAATACCATCGTGCTGTGTTCCCCAGTAGTATGGCAGCGCCTTACTACGGCGGGTCGAGCACACATAGATCTGCAACGTGCGGGTTGAAGACCAGTCGCCGTTGATACAGTGCTCACTGTGCCTGGGATACGGACACAGCCGAAGCCTCTGCAAGGATACTGTTGAAAAATGCAGTTACTGCGGAGGAGCTCACAAGTGGGCAGAATGCGAGGAGCGACTTGCTGGTAAAGCACCAACATGTTGCAACTGCACCCGGCAAAATAACTGTGGCGAACCACAACGCATTTAATCAGGAGTGTCCTATCAGGCGTAAGTGGGATGCAATGGCCCGCGCCACCACAGCTTATTGCTAAGGGCATGCCCTAGGACCAAAGCGCATCCAACGTATCCATCAAGCACACGGTCAGAGGCCCTACCAAGTATTCCAGGCCAACCTCCAACGAAAGGAATTAGCCACAGCAGAACTAATGATAGAAGCTGATAACAGGAAAGTGGCCTTTGCACTGCTCCAGGAGCCTTATGTGGGCAACTCAAAGTGTATGAAAAGCTGCAAGCAAGTGAGGATCTTCCAGAGTACGAGCCAGGGAGAGAAGGGGCTGTCAAGGCGGCTATTGCTGTCTATGACGATAACTTGGAGATAAGACATCTTCAAACTCACCACAAATAACATCGTGGTGGTGGGGATCCGAACTCGTGCCTGGGAAATCGCTGTGGTTTCATACTACTTTGTTTCAGAACAACCCATAGAGCCATACCTGGAGCAGTTGAAGAATATACAAAGGAGCTACAGCCAAAATTGTTTTATTAGAGGCGACGCAAATGCCAAGAATACATGGTGGGGCGGCAATGTTTTAGATCAAAGAGGTGAAGAAATGTTTGGGACCATAGGACGAAATGGGTTGTGGCGGTGTCAATGAGGGAGATATCCCCACATTCGATACCATCAGAGGCAACAAACGTTTCTCCAGCTTCATTGATGTCACAGCCTGTTCTCATGAGATGCTCAACTTGGTAGAGGATCGACAGTGGACGAAACTATCACAAGTTCCGACCACAACACACTGACCTTTAACATCAGGCTTATTAAAGCAAAAGGTATGAGCACACAAAGAACGACACGAATTTATGGCACCAAAAGGGCTAATTGGATTCAATTTCATGAGAAGCTAGACCAACTGAAGGAGGAAAGTGCCATAAATAAGGAAAATCTGGGAAAAGTTAGAAATGCAAAGGATTTGGATTCTTTGACGGAGGGTATACTCGTATTATCAAAAGGCATGTGAGGATACCCTACCGAAAAGAAATCCAAATCAAAACTTACCTTTGCCGTGGATGTCCAGGAACTCTACTTGATGTTAGGTCCTCAATTAAGAAGGACGAATCCGCCAGCAGCCCTGGTCCGGCGAGCGAAAGTCGTAGAAGAGTACCTGCAAATAAAAGAAAATTATGAGAAGGAGGTTAAAAAGCACAAATCGAAAGCTGGAAAGGGTTCTGTGGGAAACAGGATAAGGAGGAGTATGGGAAGGAATCTATAGAGTGATGAGTAGGACCGCCAAACGACAAGAGGATTTGCCACTGGAAAAGGATGGAAGAACTTTTGACCTAGGGGACTCAGCAAAGTACTGACAGAGGCCTTCTACCCAGATGATTTAACGGAAGAAGATACACCCGACCATCGACGGATAAGAGTGGAAGCTGAGCTCGTCAACGTCAGAGAACACGATGGGAGTAGCGACCCTCCGTTCACTATGCAGGAGCTTCGAACTGCGACAGAGTCGTTTAACCCAAAGAAGGCCCCGGGTGCTGATGGTTTCACTGCCGATATCTGCAGTCATGCCATATCTAGTGATCCGGAGTTTTTCCTATCACTTGTCAACAAATGCCTAGAGCTGGAGTACTTTCCGACTCTTTGGAAAGAAGGATCAGGTGAAATAATTGCGTAAGCCTGGGAAGGAAAACTACGCTAACCCTAAAGCCTACCGGCCAAGAGGATTGTTGCCAGTGATGGGAAAGATACTGGAGAAGCTAATTGTGGGTAGGCTGAAGTGGCATATCCTCCCAGCGATCAGTTCCCGCCAATACGGATTCATGCCCCAAAAAGCACTGAGGACTCCTCTATGCTCTAGTGAACCACATACGCCAAAAAGATCGAAGCGAAAAGATTGTCACAATGGTATCCCTGGACATAGAGGAGCCTTTGACAACGCATGGTGGCCTGCGATCAGAGTCCGATTGGCACAGGTGCGCCCAATTAACATCAGGAGGATTCTTGACGGTTACTTACACAACAGAAAGTCACTGTCAGATATGGAGGAGCTGAGTATACGAAAATGCCACGAAAGGCTGTGTGCAGGATCTATCGGCGGCCCATTTTATGGAACCTGCTCCTTGACCCTCTAATACAGGGACTTGAACGTCGTGGCGACTATTGCCAAGCGTTTGCAGATGACGTTGTCCTGGTATTCGATGGGAACTCGGCGCAGGAAATAGAACGACAGGCCAATGCTGCCCTCGCTTATGTTCGGGATTGGGGCATCAAGAATAAGCTGAACTTTGGTCCGTCAAGACCAAAGCCATGAAGTCACCCGAAAGCTGAAATATGATGTTCCAAGACTGAGGATGGGTAGCTGACATTGGCATGTCTGATGACATCAAACTTGGCTCTGATCGATAGCAAACTCACCTTCAATAGACACGTAGTGGAGGTGAGTAAGAAAGCTATCAATATATATAAGCAGCTTTCTCGAGCAGCCAGAATTAGCTGGGGCCTCCACCCGGAAGTCATCCGACTTATATACACCGCGACCGTGGAGCCGGTATTTTGTATGCCTCCAGTGTATGGGCACCGGCTACGAGAAAATAGGGGTGCAAAAGCAGCTGAACAATGTCAAAGGGTTTCGCACAAAAAATTAATAAGGGCATATAAAACTGTCTCCTTAAATGCAGCCCTGGTACTGTCTGGGCTGCTTCCACTCGACATCCGAATTAGGAGGCGGCAACTCTCTATGAGGTCAAGAAGGGAGTACACTGGGCAGAACTGGGGATAGAGAAGTAGAACGAGTGGTTGCATATGACAAAACTCCCCATCCGGCTGAACATATGAGTTTGAGGTTCATGAGCTTGATAAACCAAGACCAAGTCGATTGCCAAAACAACCAAACTATCAGAATATATACGGATGGCAGTAAAATTGACGGCGGGTCGGAGCAGCGCTGTCCCTTTGGCGGGAAATGTAAGCTGAGGATCGCGCTTACTGTTGAAACTGTCACCGTACTGCACGGTATACCAGGCTGAACTTCTGGCCATATGTACAGCCACTAAGATGATCCTGACACGCCAGGAAACTGGTTTTGGCATATGCAGCGACTCGAGATCTGCACTGGAGACGGTCATAAATAACGCATCCACACACCATCTGCCGTACAATCGCGTGCAAACATAAAGGCCGCCAAAACTCCAGAATAAGGATATATCCTTGTTTTGGATCAAGGCGCATGCCGGATTGGAAGGCAACGAAAGAGCTGGATAAATTGGCAAAAGAGGCAGCAAACAAATTAAAACAAAGCCCAACTATGACCTCTTCCCGGTTTCATTTGTCAAACGACAGATCCGTGAGAGGTCGCTTGAGGAATGGAACCGAAGATACGAGACAAGCCAAACAGCCTCAACAACTAAGATCTTCCTGCCGCACGCGGCTAATGCATATATGATTGTGAGAGAGATTGAACCCACCGGTGTACTGACGCAGGTGTTGACAGGGCACGGCGTATTTCCGAGCATTTGCATAAATTCAAATGCAAGGAGAGCCCTGCGTGCGCCTGTGGCGTCGATAAGGTGGAAAGTGTGATCCACCTTATCACAGAATGTCCCATGTACAGCAGAGAGAGAATGGATATGGAGATAGAATTAGAAATAAAAATAAGCAAAAATAATATACACGAAATTATTAGAAATAAGAAATCTAGGGATAAGTTTATTAGTTTTGTAAATATATATAGCCAGCAAAGTAATAAATAAGAATAAATAAATAATAATAGTTAAGTTATACATACATATACACTTATATATAATAATAAAAAAGAAAATATAAGTTTATATTTTAACTATAGTGATAACAAAAATACATATAGATGTATAATAAGTACATAGGCATTAAGGAAAGATAGAAATTGTAATTTATAAAGCGCAATAAAGAAGAAATGTTTATTTTAAAAGTTGATATGTAAATATTAAGTTTGACATATATAAAATAATAAAAGTTAATAGAAAAGTCCCTGACGACACATGTCAGGGGAATATACATGCAAGACCCCAGAAATGGGGTCACCATAAAAAAAAAAAAAAAAAAAAAACCTAACCTAACTCTTAACTCAATCCCAACCTAACCTAACCTAACCTAACCTAACCTAACCTTAACCTAACCTAACCTAACCTAACCTAACCTAACCTAACCTAACCTAACCTAACCTAACCTAATCCCAATCAACTCTAACCTAACCTAACCTTAACCTAACCTAACCTAACCTTAACCTAACCTAACCTAACCTAATCCCAACCTGTGGAACCTGCTGCTTAATCCTCTTCTGGAAGAATTGGGGCGAGGGGGCATACTGTCAGGCCTTTGCTGATGACGTGGTTTTGATTATTCAGACAATGCACTAGAAGTGCAACGGAGAGCCGAACCGGTACTCGATTATGTTCGGGGGTGGGGGTCAAAATAAGCTAAACTTCGCAGCACACAAAACTAAGGCTATGGTAGTGACGAGGAAGCTGAAGTTTGACTCACCACTCCTGACCATGGGCGGTGTGAGGATCGAGCCTCCAAGAACATCAAGATACTCGGCCTCACAGTGGACGACGGACTCACGTTCAACGCGCACATTGCAAATGTGTGTCGGAAGGCGCAGAGTCTGTACGTCCAACTGTCGAGGGCCGCTAAGGTCCAATGGGGATTGAACCCCGAGGTGGTTAGAACCATTTTATACGGCGGTGGTGGAGCCGACGATCATGTACGCTGCGGGCGCATGGGCGTCGGCGACACTAAAAGGTCTGCCAGAAAGCAGCTGGACTCCGTGCAGAGAGGGTTTGTCCAGAAGATTGTGAAATCGTATAGACCGTCTCCTGCATTCAGCCCTGCTGCTAGCCGGATTGCTTCCTGGATATATGATCAGGCAGCCTCTCTTTACCAAGTAAAGAGAGGCATATCGCGGCGAGTGGTAGGGGACAGGGATATGGAGACTAGGACTCCCTACGCCGAGATGCCACATCCTGCCGAAAGGCTGGAGCTGGACTTCACCTGCATGGGGATTTGCCTTACGCAAGACGAGGTTACCGTCCGAATTTACACCGACGGTAGTAAAATCGAGGGAAAGTCGGAGCGGCACTATCCACTGGATAGGCGCGGCCGAGAAGAGAGTACCGAAAACTCGCTTCGAGTGATTACTGCACCGTCTACCAGGCAGAATTGCTGGCAATCAGTGAAGCCACCGAGTGGGCACTACGGCACTCTGCACGGAACTTCAGGTTCATTGCGACCTAACGCCTCCAAACGGTTATTAACCCGGATTCCTGCATCCTCGCGGTGAAAGCACGACAAACATCTGTACATTGCGGGGACGTGGGAAGAACATCTCCCTAACATGGGTGAAAGCCCACGCAGGTTTGAGGGGAACGAGGGCGGACGAACTTGCAAAGGAGGCTGCAATTAAGACCAAGAGGGACCCTGACTACGATCGATGCCCTGTCTCGTTCGTCAAGCGACAAATCCGTTTGGAGTCGGTTGATGAATGGAACAGGAGGTATCGAGAGAGGGTGACACGGCTTCCGTCACCAAAGCCTTCTTCCCGGACGCGTCAGAAGCCTTCAGCGTAATTAAAACCTGGAGATGGACGCTCTGTCTGTGCAGGTGTTCACGGGCCACGGCGGTTTCTCCGAATACTTGAACCGCTTCAGGTGTAAGAGTCTGTCGTGTGTCTGTGACGACACCATCAAGGAGGATATCTTGCACCTCATAACGGAGCAACCTTACAACGCAGGAGAGGCTCAATGTTGAGAGCTACACAGGTTTAAAAGTAACAATAAATAACTTGCCAGTCCTTATCAGTAGCAGAGATTTTTAGCCAGAAATTCCTGCATTTCTGCAAGCGTGTATGATGAAAGCTATACGACAAAATAAAACAAAATGAATGTATGAGGATGTTAGTATGTGTGTGAATATTTAGTTATATATACTACATAGTAACTAAATTTAGAACTATATATATATTAAGATTGACTAAGAAGAAATATATATAAGAATAGAATATTATGGCGCTGGTAGATACACTCGGATCAAAAAATATGTGGCGGATAATGTTAGAAAAGAACAAAAGTCCCTGAGTTATCATGCTCAGGGGAAATACATGCAAGGGCCCCAGAAATGAGGGTCTAAAAAAAAAAAAAAACCTAACCTAACTCAACCTAACCTAACCTAACTCTAACCTAACCTAACCTAACCTAACCTAACCTAATCCCAACTCCAACCTAACCTAACCTAACCTAACCCAACCTAACCCAACTCCAACCTAACCTAACCTAACCTAACCTAACCTAATCCCAACTCCAACCTAACCTAACCTAACCTAACCTTAACCTAACCTAATCCCAACTCTAACCTAACTCTAACCTAACCTAATCCCAACCTTAACCTAACCTAACCTAACCTAACCTAACCTAACCTAACCTAACCTAACCCAACTCCAACCTAACCTAACCTAACCTAACCCAACCTAACCCAACCTAACCTAACCCAACCTAACCTAATCCCAATCCCAACTCCAACCTAACCTAACTCTAACCTAACCTAACCCAACTCCAACCTAACCTAACCTAACTCATCCCAATCCCAACCTAACCTAACCCAACTCCAACCTAACCTAACCTAACCTAACCTAACCTAACCTAACCTAACCTAACCTAACCTAACCTAACCTAACCTAAATTACGCTGAACAGTGTAGTTCTTTGAAGAGTCTGGTGAGCTGCTCCTTTCAGCCAAGAATCGGATTTTTCCTGAAAGGTAAGTTACTATTTACTTTTAATGAAAGACTTTAAACGAAAACAGGTTATGTTCGTATTCTTATCCGGTGCTGTGCGGGTGTTTTTCTTTATTTGTGCTGGATAGACCATCACCCCAGCTCTAATTAGACTCATCAACATCCACCCGGACACAAAACTGCGGATTTGGCAACAGTTATAAGGACTCAAAATGATCGGAATACGCACACTAACGAAAAGACAAACAAAACCGCAGGATCCTTCCGAATGCAACACCTGGATGCGCGAACGAAGACACAGACAAAATGTCAAACGTTCTAGAGGTGGATGTTGTTCCCACGATCAGCACTTGTGGTTCTCAGCGAAGGCGGTGATAGGTACTGCCCTCCGACACCAGACGACCGGCTTCCACAGCCCGCACTTAGTGATGCTTCTCTGACGAACTAAACTCTCTAGGAAATCTAGTACATTGACGGTCTGCCAGAACAGAGGATAGCACCTTCCCAGGAAGCAAAGACCCGCAAACTATCAGCGGAGGGCACAGAGAAAACACAGACGACTAAGTATGCGGACCGTTTAACAGAGGCACGGGCCTGCCTCCATAAGGCCAAGCTGAACTTGAACAACTCTAGAAACCTGAGGACAGACATAAAAATGGAAGTCACTCAGGCTATAGAGAGGCTCTATCAGCTGGTCAAGGAGGCAGAGAAAGATAGGAGTACAGGGACAGAGATAATAGATAAGGAGAAGAAGGCGATAGAACCGGAACAGGGACACGAGACAAGAAAAGAAGAAGTAGAAAGCACATTTTTAAGAAAGTTAGAGGAACACGGAAAGCTTCTAGAAGAAAACAAAAGGAAATGGAAAAACTAACGGAAGAAGCTAAAAAAGACAAGAAATTAGGGAAGAAAAAGATCGTACGCAAGTGTGGCAGCCAAACCACAGACGAGATCACTTCCAGAGAATACGGCAGTACACTCTGTGGTGATCACCTCCAACGATGAAAAGGAAACGGGAGACCAGGTGATGGATAAAATAAGAAAGGTGGTTAATGCCAAAGAAGAGGGATTAAAGATAGACAAAATTAGGAAAGCAAGAGATAGAAAAGTAATATTGGGTTGCAATGCTCAAGACGAAATTAAGAAAATAAAAGAAAAATACAAAAGGCAGGAACAAGCTTAAAAGTCGAGGAAATCAAAAATAAAGATCCATTAATCATATTACGTGACGTGATGCAATACAACAGTGATGAGGAAATTATAAGAGCGTTAAAGGTGCAAAACAGGCATCTCTTGAAAGATATAGGAAAAGACAATGACAGGATGGAAGTCAAATACAGGAAGAGGACTAGGAATCCGCTCACATCGCACGTAGTCTTGAGGGTTTCTCCGCCGATATGGACCAGTCTTACTCAAGTGGGTATTGTACATGTAGATCTCCAGAGAGTAAGAGTGGAGGATCAATCACCGCTCATACAGTGCTCACGATGCCTGGGGTATGGACACAGCAAGCGGGTATGCACGGAGACGACAGATGTGTGCAGTCACTGCGGAGGTCCACACCTCAGAGCAGAGTGCACTGAAATGCTCTCTGGAGAGATACCATCGTGCTGTAACTGCTCGAAGGCAGGACTGACAGGAGAAACCACAATGCATTCAGTTCGGACTGCCCTGTCAGAAGGAAATGGAGACACTAGCGAGGTCCACCATAGCCTACTGCTAAGGGCGTCCCTACTGTACACAGCGATCGTGGTCACCAATATCGCGTCATCCAAGTCAACATGCAGAGGAGCGAAACTGCGACAGCAGAGCTCATGACCGAGGCGGTCACTCACCATTGACCTTGCTTGGCAATAGTGCAAGGAAACTATATCAGGAGGATAGGGAGATGAAACAATATCGAGGAGTACGGACAATACAATGCGCGAGGAGCCCTAACTCCGAGCGGGTTATCAAAGCCGCCATTGTAGTGTTCGATGGAGCTATCAGATCACCCAGTGTCCCGACTTGACAACTGAGAATATCGCAGTTGCCAAGTTGAGTTAAGTCTGGGAGGTCGGGAGTCTCGGCTATACCTTGGGGGTGATAAGCCTATCGCCCCTATCTGCTGACATCACGGCCGCGGTAGTAGGTATGGGCACCAGAGACGTGATATTGGGTGGGGATGTGAACGCATGGAACTCTTGGTGGGGAAGTCGAAAGACGGACAAGAGGAACAGAGAGGTGGCACAATGCTCGACGAGCTTGAGCTCCACCTACTCAACAGGGGAACCGAGCCCACTTTCGACACCATCAGGGCGGCAGAAGATTTACCAGCTATGTGGACGTGACAGCTTGCTCGGCGACCCTTCTAGGGAGGATCGATGGCTGGCGCCTGGAAGATGGGTGACAAAAACTCGACCACAGAGGCCATCCTGTTCCCCGAAGTGTATACACAACAATAGAACCATAGAATTAAAGAACACGACAAGAAAATGCAATACCAGAAGCAAACTGGAGCGAGTTCCGTAAAACTCATCGAATACAACAAAACAACGAATAAATATAGCCAAAGATAGAAGAAATTAAAAATACAGAAGATTTGGAACAAATAATAACAAAACTAACAAGCACCATACAGGAAACGTGTGAAAAACACTTAAAAGTCAGCAGTAAGAAATTTATAGGATTGCCCTGGTGGACGGTGAAACTCACTAACCTCAAAAAGGGTTCCTGCGGAAAAAGCGCAAGTCTCGCGCGCTGCACCGATCCGCCGAGGTGGGTTGTCGAGCAGTACCTTGAGGCCAAGGAAAACTATTTCCTTGAAGTAAAGAAAGCGCAAACCGCCAGCTGGAAGGCCTTCTGCGGCCAGCAAGATGAAGGAATTCGATGGGACCCGGTATATGCCGGAGTGAGTTGACGTACAGCGGTGAGACAAGAGGACGTTCCTCTGGTACGAAATGGAGTAGTACTGGGAGGGCAGGAGTCGGCCAAATTGCTGGCGGATACGTTCTATCCAGAGGATAATCCCGCCAACGACGACGTGGAACCTGCAAGCAAGTAAGAGAAATTGCAGATACAATAAATGAGGGGCTGCGTGATGACTCATGCAACCCACCATTCACCAAGAGCGAACTGCTGTGGGCCGCGTCGTCGTTCAATCCAAAAGGCGCCTGGAATGGACGGCCTTACCTCCGACATCTGCTGTACGGCAATCACACTGGACCCTGACCTGTTCCTCGCACTTATGAACAAGTGCCTAAGTCTTTCTTACTTCCCTGCAAGGTGGAAGGAAGCTGTGGTAGTAGTCATACGGAAGCCGGGAAGGACACATACGCGGACCCTAAGTCCCTCTGAACCCACATAGGTCTTGCCGGTACTGGGTAAGATCTGCGAAAAGATGTTTGTCCAGAGAATCAGGTGGCACATAGTGCCCCAGATCAGTGACAACCAGTACGGCTTCGTACCACAACGTAGTACCGAGGACTCCCTCTGTGCCATGATGGGACACCTAAATGATCGGCTTCGTGAGAAAAAGCTCATTGTTTTGGTGTCGCTGGACATAGAGGAGCATTCGATAATGCGTGGTGGCCCGCGATCAGACTCAGACTGGCGGAGACCGGATGCCCGGTGGACCTGAGGCGCCTAATTGACAGCTATCTTAGCGATCGATCAGTGCGCGTCGGGTTCGCCGGTGCAAATAAGGTCAAGCGTACGACAAAGGGGTGCGTGCAAGGATCCATTTAAGGGGTCCTACGCTGTGGAACCTGCTGCTTAATCCTCTTCTGGAAGAATTGGGGCAGAGGGGTATACTGTCAGGCCTTTGCTGATGGCGTGGTTTGATTATCTCGAGGGGACAATGCACTAGAAGTGCAACGGAGAGCCGAACCGGTACTCGATTATGTTCGGGGTGGGGGTCAAAATAAGCTAAACTTCGCAGCACACACAAAACTAAGGCTATGGTAGTGACAGGAAGCTGAAGTTTGACTCACCACTCCTGACCATGGGCGGTGTGAGGATCGAGCTCTCCAAGAACATCAAGATACTCGGCCTCACAGTGGACGACGGACTCACGTTCAACGCGCACATTGCACATGTGTCGGAAGGCGCAGAGTCTGTACGTCCAACTGTCGAAGAGCCCGCTAAGGTCAATGGGGAGTTGAGACTTTGAGTGGTTAAGAACCATTTATACGGCGGTGGTGGAGCCGACGATCATGTACGCTGCGGGCGCATGGGCGTCGGCGACACTAAAGTCTGCCAGAAAGCAGCTGGACTCCGTGCAGAGGGTTTGTCCAGAAGATTGTGAAATCGTATAGGACCGTCTCCTGCATTCAGCCCTGCTGCTAGCCGGATTGCTTCCCTGGATATAAGGATCAGGGGAAACGTACTCTCTTTACCAAGTAAAGAGAGGCATATCGCGGCAGTGGTAGGGGACAGGGATATGGAGACTAGGACTCCCTACGCCGAGATGCCACATCCTGCCGAAGGCTGGAGCTGGACTTCACCTGCATGGGGACGGTGTGGAATTGCCACGCAAGACGAGGCTACCGTCCGAATTTACACCGACATTGAAGTAAAATCGAGGGGAAAGTCGGAGCGGCACTATCCATTTGGATAGGCGCGGCCGAGAAGAGTACCCGAAAACTCAAGCTGGGTGATTACTGCACCGTCTACCAGGCGGAATTGCTGGCAATCAGTGAAGCCACCAGTGGAGCACTACGGCACTCTGCACGGAACTTCAGGGTCTATTGCGACTCCAGGTCCGCCCTCCAAACGGTTATTAGCGGATTCCCTGCATCCCCTCGCGGTGAAAGCACGACAAAACATCTGTACATTGCGGGGACGTGGGAAGAACATCTCCCTAACATGGGTGAAAGCCCACGCAGGTTTTCAAGGGAGGGAACGAGGAGGGCCGGACGAACTTGCAAAGGAGGCTGCAATTAAGACCAAAGGGACCCCGACTACGATCGATGCTGTCGTTCGTCCAGGCGACAAATCCGTTTGGAGTCGGTTGATGAATGGAACAGGAGGTATCGAGAGGGTGACACGGCTTCCGTCACCAAAGCCTTCTTCCCGGACGCGTCAGAAGCCTTCAGCGTAATTAAAACCTGGAGATGGACGCTCTGTCTGTGCAGGTGTTCACGGGCCACGGCGGTTTCTCCGAATGCCAGACGCTTCAGGTGTAAAGAGAGCCCGTCGTGTGTCTGTGACGACACCATCAAGGAGGATATCTTGCACCTCATAACGGAGTGTCCTGTCAACGCAGGAGAGGCTCAATGTTGAGAGCTACACAGGTTTAAAAGTAACAATAAATAACTTGCCAGTCCTTATCAGTAGCAGAGATTTTAGCCAGAAATTCCTGCATTTCTGCAAGCGTGTGGCGATGAAAGCTATACGACAAAATAAAACAAAATGAATGTATGAGGATGTTAGTATGTGTGTGAATATTTAGTTATATATACTACATAGTAACTAAATTTAGAACTATATATATTAAGTTTGACTAAGAAGAAATATATATAAGAATAGAATACGATGTATACAGAGATAAGACTCGACTAAAAAAATAGTGTAAGTGGATAATGTTAGAAATGAACAAAAAAGTCCTGAGTTATCATGTCAGAATTGGCACATCACAAAGGGCCCCAGAAATGAGGTCAAAAACCTAGCCTAACCTAACCTAACCACAACCTAACCTAACCCTAGCAGAGTAGAAAAATTTATTATATTACCAATAAAGTAAGACATTCCATTTTAGTTAAGATTAGCATTTTTATAATACATTAACATGTTCGTATGTAACCGCACACCCGTAAAAACGGCGAACGATAAAATGAAATCGAACGCCCAGGAAGCCGGAACAGACAGAGACGGCCGGCCCCTCACAGGATAAGCTCAGTCGTATGTCGCAGGACGTCGGCGGAAAATACGAAAACTGCATCACCACCATCAAAGCCTAAATACGCCAGCAGAACAGCAGAGGCAAAGGCCTGCCTAGTGAGAGCAAAGACCTTACTAGGGGAATCACGCAATCTGGAAGGCAGACATAAAATCTGGAGTTACACAAGCCATCCGAGGCTCTACCAACTGGCAAAAGAAAGAAGCGGGAGCGCTAAGGATGGGCAAGAGCCGGAAGGGAAGGAGAAGCAAGTCATAGCGGCTGCTTCAACGGAAGCGACGTCGCAAATAGAGATGATGAAGAACCTCATGGAAAACATAAAGGCACAACGCAAAGTATAATGGAATGCAAACAGCATACCATTGCCCTATCTAAGGACATCAAGCTGATTCCAAGACCCTCGTTGGCGAACAGGGATATCATATGCGGAAGTCACGAAACTGACTGACTAAGACCATTGCCGATCTCAAAACGATCTTAGCGTCCGTGCGATACCACAGCTTACTCACGTAGAGGCAGAACAACGGCCGAAACAAAGAAAGCGCCCATTCACTCTATTATCATAACGTCTGATAATAAAGAGGACACTAGCACAGAGCTTCTTGCGAAAGTTAGGGACGCTGTGAATGCGAAGAACAGTGAAGCATACGCGTGGATAGGCTGCGTAAAGCAAAAGATCAAAAGATCATAATTGGCTGCCACAGCAAAGATGAGTTAACAAAAATTTGCGAAGCAGTCAAGACTAGCAACCTACAAGTTAAAGAGGCACAAAACAAGGATCCTCTGATAATAGTGCGAGATGTGCTGGCCGTTCACACAAACGAAGAGGTTGTGAAAGCACTTAAAATACAAAACGGTCACCTGCTGGCAGACATTGATGAGCAGGACGCGAATCACAGCGAAGTACAGGCGAAACGCGAGAAACCCACATACTACTCACATCGTGATGCAAGTGTCCCCAGCGGTATGCGCCGACGCCTTACCACAGCGGGTCGAGCACACATAGATCTGCAACGTGTGCGGGTTGAAGATCAGTCGCCTCTGATACAGTGCTCACTATACCTGGGATACGGACACAGCCGAAGCCCTGCAAGGACACTACTGAAAAATGCAGTTACTGCGGTGGAGCTCAAGTGGGCAGAATGCGAGGAGCGACTTGCTGGTAATGCACCAACATGTTGCAACTGCACTCGAGCAAAATTAACTGTGGCGAACCACAATGCATTCAATCAGGAGTGTCCTATCAGGCGTAAGTGGGATGCCATGGCCCGCGCCATCACAGCTTATTGCTAAGGGCGTCTCACAAGGGACAAAGCGCATGTCGGCGGCACACACGGTGAGAGGCCTTACAAAGTATTCCAGGCCAACCTCCAACGAAAGGAATTAGCCACAGCAGAATTAATGATAGAAGCAGATAAGAGAAAGTGGCCTTTGCACTGCTCCAGGAACCTTATGTAGGCAACTCAAAGTGTATGAAAAGCTACAGGAGACAGGGATCTTTCAGAGTACGAGCCAGGAGAAGGGTTGTCAAGGCGGCTATTGCAAATCTATGACGATAACTTGGAGATAAAACAATTCCCGAAACTCACCACAAATAACATCGTGGTGGTGGGGATCCAAACTCGCGCCTGGGAAATCGCTGTGGTTTCATGCTACTTTGAGCCAGAACAACCCATAGAGCCATACCTGGAGCAGTTGAAGAACATACAAAAGGAGATACAACCAAAAATGCTTGTATTAGGAGGCGACGCAAACGCTAAGAATACATGGTGGGGCGGAGACGCGATAGACCAAAGAGGAGAAGAAATGTTTGGTACCATAGATGAAATGGGGTTGCATGTAGTCAATGAAGGGATATCCCCACATTTGATACCATCAGAGGCAACAAACGTTTCTCCAGCTATATCGATGTCACAGCCTGTTCTCATGCGATGCTAAACTTGGTAGAGGACTGGACAGTGGACGAAACTATCACAAGTTCCGACCACAACACACTGACCTTTAACATCAGGCTTATTAAAGCAAAGGTGTAGACGCACAAAGAACGACACGAATTTATGGCACCAAAAGGGCTAATTGGATTCACCACGAGAAGCTATACCAACTGAAGGAGGAAAGTGACATAAATAAGGAAAATTTGGAAAAAGTAAAAATGCAAAAGGATTTGGATTCTTTGACGGAGGGTATACTCGTATTATCAAAAGGTATGTGAGGATACCCTACCGAAAAAGAAATCCAAATCAAAAACTGCTGCCGTGGATGTCAGGAATACTTGATGAAGAAAGAGGTCCTCACCAAGAAGCGTCGAATCCGCTGTGCAGCACCGGTCCGGAGAGCGAAAGTCGTCGATGAGTACCTGCAAATTAAA
Source organism: Teinopalpus imperialis (assembly GCA_029286865.1). Taxonomy (NCBI): domain Eukaryota; kingdom Metazoa; phylum Arthropoda; class Insecta; order Lepidoptera; family Papilionidae; genus Teinopalpus; species Teinopalpus imperialis. The sequence goes on along the minus strand of JAGSMU010000138.1, from coordinate 40,066 downwards.
GAAAAGTATGAGAAGGTTAAAACGCGCAAATCGAAAGCTGGAAAGGGTTCTGTGGCAAACAGGATAAGGAGGGAGTATGGGAAGGTATATATAGAGTGATGAGTAGGACCGCCAAACGACGCGGGGATTTGCCCCTGGAAAAGGATGGGGTACTCTTGACCTACGGGAATCAGCAAGAGTACTGACAGAAGCTTTCTACGGACGATTTAGCGGAAGGGATACACTCGACCATCAACTGACAAGAGAGCAGGCTGAGCTTGTCAACGGTTGATCTCACGACGAGCAGAAGGACCCACCGTTCACTATGGAGGAGCTCCAATTGCGACCGAATCATTTAACCCCAAGAAGGCCCCGGGTGCTGATGGCTTTACTCGCCGACATCTGCAGTCATGCTATATCCTGTGATCCGGAGTTTTTCCTATCACTGATCAACAAATGCCTAGAAATGGAGCACTTCCCGACCCTTTGGAAAGAGGCGACGGTAGTGGCACTGCGTAAGCCTGGGAAGGAGAACTACACTAACCCCAAAGCATACAGGCCAATAGGATTGTTGCCAGTGATGGGAAAGATACTGGAGAAGCTGATTGTGAGTAGGCTGAAGTGGCACATTCTACCAAAGATGAGTTCCCGTCAATACGGATTCATGCCCCAGAAAAGCACTGGAGGACTCCTCTATGTTCTAGTTAACTATATACGCCAAAAAATAGAAGCGAAGAAGATGGTCGCAATGGTATCTCTGGACATAGAGGGAGCCTTTGACAACGCATGGTGGCCTGCGATTAGAGTCCGCTTGGCACAGGAAAAGTGCCCAATTAATATCCGGAGAATTCTTGACAGCTACTTACGTAACAGAAAGGTCACAGTCAGATATGGAGGGTTGAGCATACAAAGGATGCCACAAAGGCTGTGTGCAGGGATCGATTGGCGGCCCCATTTTGTGGAACCTGCTCCTTGACCCCCTATTAAAAAGGACTCGAACGTCGAGGCGACTATTGCCAAGCGTTTGCTGACGGCCGTTGTCCTCGTTTTCGTTGGAAACTCTGCTCTGGAAATAGAAATCAAAACCAATGCCGCCCTTGCTATGTTCGGGATTGGGGCATCAAAATAAGCTCATTTTGGTCCATCAAAGACTAAAGCCATGTTAGTCACCCGAAAGCTGAAGTATGATGTTCCAAGACTGAGGATGGGTGGGGTCGACATTAGCGTATCTGATGACGTAAAGATCCCGCAAGGACTTCATCGATAGCAAACTCACCTTCAATAAACATGTAGTGGAGGTGAGTAAGAAAGCTATCAACATATATAAGCAGCTTCTAGAGCAGCAAGAATTAGCTGGGGCCTACACCCGGAAGTCATCCGCATTATATACACCGCGACTGTGGGCCAATGAGGTGTTTACGTACGCCTCCAGTGTATGGGCACCGGCGACAAGAAAAATAGAGAGGTGCAAAAGCAGCTGAACAATGTCCAGAGGGTTTTGCTCAAAACTAACAGCGGCATACAAAACTGTTTCCTTGTACCGCCGCACAGGTGCTATCCGGAGTTGCTCCCACTTGATCTCAGAATTAGGAGGCAGCGTCCTCTATGAAGTCAAGAGGTTACTAGAAGGCCTTGGAATAGAGAAATTAAGACTTAAGTTGTTACGCAAACCGCCTCCTCACCCAGCGGAACATATGAGTCTGGGGTTCATAAGTTTGATGAACAAAGAGCAAGCTGATTGCCAAAATACTCAAACGATTCGAGTATAGAATTAGCAGTAAAATTGATGGTAAGGTCGGGGCAGCGCTGTCCGTATGGAATAGCGAAGCAGAGATCAAAGCCGTCAAATTGAAATTATGCGTACTGCGCAATATCAAGCGGAACTTCTGGCCATATGCACAGCCACACGGACGATATTAGAACGTCAAGAAATGAGTTTTGGCATATACAGCGACTCGAGATCAGCCGGAGACGGTCATCAACAACGCCTCAACGCACCAACTTGCCGTTCAATCTCGTGCAAATATCAAAGCTGCCAAACTCCAGAACAAACACATATCCTTGTTCTGGATCAAAGCACACTGTGGAATTGAAGGCAATGAAAGAGCTGACAAACTGGCTAAAGAGGCAGCACTAAAGATCAAAACAAAGCCCAACTATGACCTCTTCCCGGTTTCATTCGCCAAACAACAAATCCGTGAGAAGTCGCTTGAGGAATGGAACCGAAGATACGAGACAAGCCAAACAGCCTCAACAACAAAATCTTCTTTCCGCAGGCGACAAATGCATATAAGATCGTGAGAGATCGAACCCACCGGTATTACTGACACAGGTGTTGACAGGCACGGCGGGTTCTCCGAGTACTTGCATAGATTCAAATGCAAGGAGAGCCCTGCGATGCGCCTGTAACTACGACGATAAGGTGGAAAGTGTGATCCACCTTATCACAGAATGTCCAATGTACAGCAGAGAGAATGGACATGGAGATAGAAATAGAAATAAAATAAGCAGAAATAATATGCGAAATTATTAGAAATAAGGAATCTAGGGATAAGTTTATCAGTTTTGTAAATACATAGCCAGCAAAGTAATAAATAAGAATAAATAATAGGTAGTAGTAAACAATAAGAAGACAAATCAATTATACACTGTACAGTACAATGTTAAGTTATATATACATATACACTTATATGTAATAATAATAATAAAAAGGTATAATAAATAGAAGAGTAGTAAATATAAGTTTATATCCCAACTATAGGGATAACGAAAAATTAGATATAGACATATGATAAGTACATAGATATTAAGGAAAATTTAAATTTTGTTATATATCAACGTAATAAAGAAGAAATGTTTATTTTAAAGTGGACATGTAAATATTAATAGTTTGACATATATGGCCGTTAAAGCACAAAGTCTGACGATACATGTCAGGGGAATATACATGCGAGACACCCAAATATGGGGTCACTAATATAAAAAAGCCTAACCTAACCTAACCTAACCTAACCTAACCTAACCTAACCTTACCTTTTTTTTTTTTTTTTTTGTTATCGGGGAAATCTTCGAAAGATACCCTGCCTCCTGGGAGAGACAGGGCTATGTGGTACCCTAACCACTCAAAACCCCCGGTGGTCATCCTCGGTGCATTTAGAGGGGCTCCGGGATCTCCATAGGAACGCACCGGTGCCCCTCTGCACGGTGCCTGAGCACGTCCCTGGGGAGGTCAGACCTCCCCTCGCACCCTCGCGGTGCTACGGCAACTCGAGACCACTACGAGTTGCCGTCCTTCCAGGTTCGCTTCCCGGGTGGTCAGGAAACCCCACCCTGACCACCCGCGAACCCGAAATCCCCTTTAGTCGCCTTGTACGACAGGCAGAATTGCATGGCCTATTCTTATGCCCGGGACTAAAGGGCTGACGGGCCCCAGGCGTACGTTGCCACCGCCCGGCGTCGCGCCGTCTCCAGGCAGGATCGGCTACTCTCCCGATGCGCTCGGCGATCCTGCCATGACGGCTTCACAGAAGGAGACCAGCGCCTTCCATGCGCCTTTATCCGCCAGCGCAGCCGCTACTGCGACTGGCGGAGAGAGATCTTGCCCGATCCTCTGGACCAGGATCCGTCGCTCGGACTCCACGCAGGGCACTCGGCGAGCGTGTGCTGTGCGGAATGCAGTCCCCGCCACAGTGGTGGCATTGCGTTTATCCGATTCGCGTCCGACCATTTCGGGTACTCCGCGAAACACCCGTGCCCGGTGAGTACCTGCGTCAGTCGGTAGGTGACGTGCGCCTCTTCCCCGCTCGCAGCCAGGCTTCGAAGCTCGGCAAAGGCAGCGACTTTCATGCGCTGGCGCGAGAAACGAGGCTCATGGAGCCTTCGCGCCACACTCGTAGCGCCCGTCTGCGCTCCTGCCTTCGCACCTCGCCCGCATCCAGGGGCTCGGCTTCCTCCTGGGAAGACGAAGGCGGCATACACCCGCGCATCCATCTCCGCCAAGATGTCCAAAGGTGGAAACCGAGAGCTAGGACAGTGGCCGCCTCGAACGATATCGTACGATATCCTCGTGCGATCCTGATGGCATGCCCGCTGCAGGCGCTGGCAGGCTTAGCTCTGCAGCGACGGACGCCCGTGAGTCGATGTGACCATACGGGCGCCCCATAGAGGGCCATCGATCGCACGACGCCCACTGGCAGGAGGCGGCGGACTCTTCCTGGGGCCCCTGAGATTGGTAGCAGCTGGTGCATGGCACCCACTACCCCTCTCGATCTTGGGGACCAGGCGGTCGAAGTGCTCCTCGAAGCTCCCAGCGACCGTCCAGGATGAGACCGAGATATTTCATCACCGGTCCCACCCGGACTTGCACGTCACCAACGCGAACCGACAAGCTGGGTGGTTCCCTCCCTCTGGGGAGTTTGTGGAACCAAAGCGCCTCGGTCTTATGAGGCGCTATCCGGAGACCCAGCTCGTGGATTTTATCCACGACGCATGCCACCCCAAGCTCAGCAAGCCGGATGGTGCTTTTCAGCTGTCCCCGTCGGCCAGTACTTTCAGAGTGTCATCTGCATAGCAGACGACACTAACACCGACGGGGAGATCAACCCGCAGGACCGCGTCGTACGCGAGGTTCCACAATTGCGGACCCAACACGGATCCTTGTGGAACCCCACAGTTCACCTCCCTCAGGTGGACCGGGCGAATCCCGACCCGCGGATGCCTGTCGTGCAAGTACGCCCCAGCGATGCGCAGCAGGTAGGAGGCACGCGATGGTATGCCAGAGCCTCCTAATGGTTACCCAGGGCAGCGAATTAAAGGCATTGACTATGTCAAGATTGACCGCCAATGCCACACCGCCCCGGGCAACTGCCTGCTGCGACTGCTCTCGGACGCGAAGGATCGCGTCCGCAGTCGATCGCGCCTGCCGAAAGCCGAATTGGCTGTCCGACAGGTCGGGGCCCACTTGACGCAGGTGCGTGTTGAGGCGGGCGGCAATTATCCTTTCGAACAATTTGCCCGCCTCATCCAGCAAACAAATGGGTCGGTACGCGGAGGGAGATTCAGCGATCCTGCCATCTTTCCTCAAGAGCACCATCCTGTTCTTTTCCAGGCAGAGGGGAAGACACCGACACTTAGGCAGCTGTTGAACAGCTGTCTCAGTCTTCCCCAGCCCGGCAGCGGAGCGATCGCAGGCCCGACCAGGAATCCCGTCGGGGCCTGGGGCCGTATTCCTTTCTCCGAGGCGCCTCACGGCTCGGTCCAACTCCTCGTTGGTCACCCCAACTCATCAGACCACGCGACCTCGTCTGATCGCAATGTTGAGGGTGCGGGGCTGCCCTGGACTCCTAGGGAAGAGAGTGTCCACAACTCTTCCAACGAAAGTAGGGTCCAAGGTTTCCGTCAACGGAGGGACTCCATGGTCGGAGCTTGCCTAGTACGATTTTGTACGGCCGCCCCCATGGGTCCCTGTTCAGCCCTCGAGGAGTTCGCTCCAGGACCGAGACCTAGCATCCTCGATTGCGAGTTGGAGCGCTTTGTGGCGCCTCTATACAGCTCGTACGCTCGCCTTTCATCGGCAGTGGCTTGCCTTCTTCTGCGGGCTCTGGTGTACTGGCGTCGGGCCCGCAAACAGTCCCTGCGCAACTGTGCTATGGCTTCCGACCACCAGTACACCGCCCGGAGCTTGGGGACCCGGTCCGAGGCATCGACACGTCGCAGATTGACGTCATCGTAGCCCGGAACCAGGTCGCTTCACTTTCGGGATCGGGCAAGACCCGCTTGAACGGTCCCTGTCAGTACAACGATGGCTGCGGCTTCGAGCATATCTATGTCGAGCCGCTTGAGGGACCATCGTCGCGGAGGGCCGCTACTGCGTTGGCGGCGGGTAGCACCGTCGGAGAGCTGAGCGCCACATCGAGAACGATGTGGCGGTGGTCAGACAGAGTGACCACGTCTTCCGCCACTCTCCATCCCGACACCATGCGAGTGGCAGAGGAGTCGCCCACGACAGGTCGACAATCGACTCCCCCTGCCACCGCACGCAGGTGCTAATGGACCCCCGATTCAAAGTCGGAGGTCGAGTCCCGCCGCCCATTCTGCACGGTTTCTCCTTTGCGTTGTCCCGGTGCAACCCCACGATCTAGAGTGAGCGTTGAAATCACCCAGGACAAGCACAGGACGGGGAAGGCATGCACGGATGCACCGCCCACTCCGTCCAGGTACGCCTCGTAAGCGGCGAGGGTACTGTTGGGAGAAACGTAGCAGCCCAATACTACAAGGGGACCCCACTCGACGGCATGAATCCCTGCCTTGGAAATCAGGGTGCAGGAGGATCCTCCCTTCCGCCACCCCAGTAGATAGCAACGGAACCCTTAGTGTCACCGAACCAACGAGGATGGTCCGGGACTCGGTAGGGTTACGCCACTTCTACCAAACAACTGACCACTCCATGAGGGTTTGCAGCAGCAGGTTTTGCGCCCCGCGGCAGTGGTTCAGGTTGCTGGAGGATCTTCACACTTCTATTGAAGGTGAAGCCTCCATAACCTCTGGCGCACTCGGGGTGGCTTCAGGTAGGGGCCTGCATACATCCCTCCCCTTGGTCCTTCTTTTGGTGCGCAGGCCTTAGTCCCCAGCCGATGGTTGGCTGGGCGGCCAAGGTCCGCGCACAGCGGCACTTTAAGGCGGCCGCAGTGCACAGACTCGCCTTATGTCCCGGCTCCGCGCAGGCATAGCACTGAGCGCTACGGTCCTTTCGCTGGGGCACCTGCCGCGAACATGCCCCCACTCAAGGCACCGGTAGCACTGCAGCGGCCTTGCCGCTAGCACTCAATCTTAGCGGCCGTCCATCCCAGCCGGACGAACTTTGCCGCGGCTGGCTTCCGTACGGCGCCCAGAGGACACCGCACCCACGCCGACCCCAAACGCAAGGGTGCGCGGGATGATTGCGCCTTACCCTTACGTCTGCTACAGCGCAGCCTCCTGCTTCGGCCACCGCTGCTGCGACCTCCGTTGATGCTACAGACTCGTCAAGGTCCATCACCCTCAACTCGCCGGTCTTCCAAAGGACGTGCTATGTGGACGTCCATGTCCGCTAGCGCCTCCTGCATTTTAGCGGCGAGCACGTCGGTCTTTAGAGGCGCAGTCGGGGCCGGATACCCTAGTATCAACGCATTCCGTCAACTGCCCTCCTTGGCCGCACCGTGTCGATGCCGCAGTCTGCCAGCTTTATTTACTCACGCAGCCATTACTGCGGCGTACAAAGTCTGGTTATGTTCCGGCACGGTGACCGTGATGGCCGCTGATCGTGGCAACCTTCCCGGTTTCACCGACTGCTTTTTTGCCACCTCCTTTGCCGGCACCTTTCGGGTTTCAGCTGCTTGTGTTACGGAAGTAACCCGGGCAGCCGCCCTCTTGGTTTTTCGGCTGGCCACTACCGCCCATGTTTGGGATGCCGGAGCAGCTCGGCCAGTTTCCACTGGCTTTGCGGGAACCGCGGAGCTGCGGTAGTCGCGGGAGCTGCGGGAAGCGCGGAGCTGCGGAGGCGCGACAGGAGCTGGTTGCTGACGCTGGGCACGCTTCCCTTTGCCGCACTTCTTCTTTGCGGCACTGACGGAGGAACCCTGTATTGAGGACCAACCAGAGCGGACGTCAAGGGCGATTGCGCCCAAAAGCCGCTAACTTCTTCTTCGATGAGCGCATCGATGCGCTCCATCAGCTGACTCGAAGTCCCTGCCCGACGGCGCAGACACTGGCGTCTTGGCGGCATTGCACGGAGGTGCTCCTAGCCGCAGGTGCTTCATCCCGCCTTCGGAGTGCGCTGAGTTCTCTGTCAGGCTCCCTACTCGTTGAGAGCTCTGCTAGCTGTGAACGCAGCTCCGCGTTCTCGCGCTCGAGCTTCGATGTTTAGGGCTGCGAGACCCTCCGCGCCAGCTCCGAGGTCGCCGCCTCAACCATTCTTGTTGCGACCCGCAGGCTGTGGACAAACGACCCTTTTAGGTTGCCGGACTTGTCGGGCAACCTAACCTAACCTAACCTAACCTAACCTAACCTAACCTAACCTAACCTAACCTAACCTAACCTAACCTAACCTAACTCCAACCTTAACCTAACCTAACCTAACCTAACCTAACCTAACTCTAACCTAACTCTAACCTAACCTAAATCCCAACCTAACCTAACCTAACCTAACTCTAACCTAACCTAACCTGCACTGAAATGCTCTCTGGAGAGATACCATCGTGCTGTAACCGTTTCGGAAGGCAGGACTGGACAGGAGAAACCACAATGCATTCAGTTCGACTGCCCTGTCAGAAGGAAATGGGAGACACTAGCGAGGTCCACCATAGCCTACCGCTGGGCGTCCCTACTGTACACACAGCGATCGTGGCCACCAATATCGCGTCATCCAAGTCAACATGCAGAGGAGCGAACTGCGACAGCAGAGCTCATGACCGAGGCGGTCACTGCAAGTTGACCTTTGGTAATGGTGCAAGAGCCTTATATCGGGAGGATAGGGAGATGAAACAATATCGAGGAGTACGGACAATACAATGCGCGAGGAGCCCTAACTCCGAGCACATCAAAGCCGCCATTGTAGTGTTCGATGGAGCTATCCATCACCAGTAACCTGACTTGACAACAGAGAATATCGCAGTTGCCAAGTTGAGGATTGGGGTCTGGGAGGTCGGGGTAGTCTCCGTATACCTTGAGGGTGATAAGCCTATCGCCCCTATCTTAACGACATCACGGCCGCGGTAGTAGGTATGGGCACCAGAGACGTGATATTGGGTGGGGATGTGAACGCATGGAACTCTTGGTGGGGAAGTCGAAAGACGGACAAGAGAGGAACAGAGGTGGCTTTAATGCTCGACGAGCTTGAGCTCCACCTACCAACAGGGGAACCGGAGCCCACTTTCGACACCATCAGGGCGGCAGAAGATTTACCAGCTATGTGGACGTGACAGCTTGCTCGGCGACCCTTCTAGGGAGGATCGATGGCTGGCGCCTGGAAGATGGAGTGACAAACTCCGACCACAGGGCCATCCCATTTGAAATTAATATACACAATAGAACCACAGAATTAAAGAACACGACAAGAAAATACAATACCAGAAAGAACTGGAGCGAGTTCCGTAAGGAACTCGCCCAATTTTGGCAAAACAACGAAATAAATATAACCAAAATAGAAGAAATTAAAATACAGAAGATTTGGAACAAATAATAACAAAACTAACAAGCACCATACAGGAAACGTGAAAACACTTAAAAAAAGTCAGCAGTAAGAAATTTATAGGATTGCCCTGGTGGACGGTGGAACTCACTAACCTCAAAAGAGGTCCTGCGGAAAAGCGCAGAATCTCTTGCGCTGCACCGATCCGTCGAGAGTGGGTTGTCGAGCAGTACCTTGAGGCCAAGGAAAACTATTTCCTTTGAAGTAAAGAAAGCGCAAACCGCCAGCTGGAAGGCCTTCTGCGGCCAGCAAGATAGGGAGTCGATGTGGGACGGTATATACCGGGTGATTAGACGTACAGCGGTGAGACAAGAGGACGTTCCTCTGGTACGAAATGGAGTAGTACTGGGAGGGCAGGAGTCGGCCAAATTGCTGGCGGATACGTTCTATCCAGAGGATAATTCCGCCAACGACGACGTGGAACACAAGCAAGTAAGAGAAATTGCAGATACAATAAATGAGGGGCTGCGTGATGACTCATGCAACCCACCATTCACCAAGAGCGAACTGCTGTGGGCCGCGTCGTCGTTCAATCCAAAAGGCGCCTGGAATGGACGGCCTTACCTCCGACATCTGCTGTACGGCAATCACACTGACCCTGACCTGTTCCTCGCACTTATGAACAAGTGCCTAAGTCTTCTTACTTCCTGCAAGGTGGAAGGAAGCTGTGGTAGTAGTCATGCTGAAGCTGAAAAGGACATACGCGGACCCTAAGTCCTATGGTATCCAGGAAGTCTCTTTGCCGGTACTGGGTAAGATCTGCGAAAGATGGTTGTCCAGAGAATCAGGTGGCACATAGTGCCCCAGATCAGTGACAGCCAGTACGGCTTCATGCCGCAACGTAGTACCGAAGACTCCTCTGTGCCATGATGGGACACCTAAATGATCGGCTTCGTGAGAAAAGCTCATTGTTTTGGTGTCGCTGGACATAGAGGAGCATTCGATAATGCGTGGTGGCCCGCGATCAGACTCAGACTGGCGGAACGGATGCCCGGTGGACCTGAGGCGCCTAATTGACAGCTATCTTAGCGGTCGATCAGTGCGCGTCGGGTTCGCCGGTGCGGAATGGGTCAAGCGTACGACAAAGGGGTGCGTGCAAGGATCCATTGGGGTCCTACGCTGTGGAACCTGCTGCTTAATCCTCTTCTGGAAGAATTGGGGCAGAGGGGGTATACTGTCAGGCCTTTGCTGATGACGTGGTTTTGATTATCTCGGGGACAATGCATCAGAAGCGCAACGGTACGAACCGGATTGTCAGCGGGGGTCAAAAATAAGCTAAACTTCGCAGCACACAAAACTAAGGCTATGGTAGTGACGAGGAAGCTGAAGTTTGACTCCTGACCAATTTTAGGGACCATGGCGGTGGGAGGATCGAGCCTCCAAGAACATCAAGATACTCGGTTCTCATTGTGCGGGACGACGGACTCATCGTTCAAACGCGCACATTGCAAATGTGTGTCGGAAGGCGCAGAGTCTGTACGTCCAACTGTCGAGGGCCGCTAAGGTCCAATGGGGATTGAACCCCGAGGTGGTTAGAACCATTTATACGGCGGTGGTGGAGCCGACGATCATGTACGCTGCGGGCGCATGGGCGTCGGCGACACTAAAAGGTCTGCCAGAAAGCAGCTGGACTCCGTGCAGAGAGGGTTTGTCCAGAAGATTGTGAAATCGTATAGGACCGTCTCCTGCATTCAGCCCTGCTGCTAGCCGGATTGCTTCCCCTGGATATAAGATCAGCAGCCTCTCTTACCAAGCAAAGAGAGGCATATCGCGGCGAGTGGTAGGGGACAGGATATGGAGACTAGGACTCCCTACGCCGAGATGCCACATCCTGCCGAAAGGCTGGAGCTGGACTTCACCTGCATGGGGACGGTGTGATTTGCCTACGCAAGACGAGGCTACCGTCCGGAATTTACACCGACGGTAGTAAAATCGAGGGAAAGTCGGAGCGGCACTATCCATTTGGATAGGCGCGGCCGAGAAGAGTACCCGAAAACTCAAGCTGGGTGATTACTGCACCGTCTACCAGGCGGAATTGCTGGCAATCAGTGAAGCCACTGAGCGGGCACTACGGCACTCTGCACGGAACTTCAGGGTCTATTGCGACTCCAGGTCCGCCCTCCAAACGGTTATTAACCCGGATTCCCTGCATCCCTCGCGGTGAAAGCACGACAAAACATCTGTACATTGCGGGGACGTGGGAAGAACATCTCCCCTAACATGGGTGAAAGCCCACGCAGGTTTGAGGGGAACGAGAGGGCGGACGAACTTGCAAAGGAGGCTGCAATTAAGACCAAGAGGACCCCGACTACGATCGATGCCCTGTCTCGTTCGTCAAGCGACAAATCCGTTTGGAGTCGGTTGATGAATGGAACAGGAGGTATCGAGAGGGTGACACGGCTTCGTCACCAAAGCCTTCTTCCTGACGCGTCAGAAGCCTTCAGCGTAATTAAAACCTGGAGATGGACGCTCTGTCTGTGCAGGTGTTCACGGGCCACGGCGGTTTCTCCGAATACTTGAACCGCTTCAGGTGTAAAGAGAGCTCCGTCGTGTGTCTGTGACGACACTATCAAGGAGGATATCTTGCACCTCATAACGGAGTGTCCTGTCAACGCAGGGGAGAGGCTCAATGTTGAGAGCTACACAGGTTTAAAAGTAACAATAAATAACTTGCCAGTCCTTATCAGTAGCAGAGATTTTAGCCAGAAATTCCTGCATTTCTGCAAGCGTGTGGCGATGAAAGCTATACGACAAAATAAAACAAAATGAATGTATGACTATGTTAGTATATGTGAATATTTAGTTATATACTACATAGTAACTAAATTAAGAACTATATATATATATTAAGTTTGACTAAGAAGAAATATATATAAGAATAGAATACGATGTATACAGAGATAATACTGACTAAAAAATAGTGTAAGTGGATAATGTTACAAATGAACAAAAGTCCCTGAGTTATCATGTCAGGGGTAATACATGCAAGGGCCCCAGAAATGAGGGCCTACAAAAAAAAAAAAAAACCTAACCTAACCTAACCTAACCTAACTCAACCTAACCTAACCTAATCCCAACCTAACCTAACCTAACCTAACCTAACCTAACCTAACCTAACCTAACCTAACCTAACTCTAACCTAACCTAACCTAACCTAACCTAACCTAACCTAACCTAACCTAACCTAACCTAACTCTAATCCCAACTCTAACTCCAACTCTAACCTAACCTTAACCTAACTCAACCTAACCTAACCTAACCTAACTCTAATCCCAACTTAACCTAACCTAACCTAACCTAACTCTAACCTAATCCCAATCCCATTCAGTCTCGCGCTCGCGCTCGACCCGTACGCAGCGTTACTGTAGTGCTCCGTGTTTAAAAATCACGAAAGTGGGAAAAGTTTTGTGAAAATAGTCGTATTATGCATCAAAAGACGTAGAAAAGTGTGAACTATGTGATGGTGTAGTTTTTATTAACAATTTATTTACTTTTAAACCCATTTTGGGGCAAAAACTGTTTTTAAAACAATAATTGTGCGGAGTTGAAAACTTCAAACGCGTGCGGCACTCCATCTGTCGCGATGACCCCCCTTTATTTTTTGTGTTTTGGATAGACCACCTACCTATCATTCTGTGTATCAAATTTCAGATTTTTCTGAACAATAGTTTTTAAGTTACAGACTATTTTTCGTTAAATGGACCCTACAGTTTACGTAATTTTAAATCTTCTTAAGACTTTTTTGTTTATTAATATTAGTGTTTAATTCTAGTTTTAAAGTGCAGTGAGGACACAAAAAATAATTTTTATTATAAAACTTTGTACATTAGGGGCCGTTTTCCCCCGCAAATTTATGTTGTAATCGCTTGCGATGTCGAGTAAGACGACAGCAGCGGATAACCTCTCCCCCGCCCTACCGGCGGGGGTGGAGGAAGTCTGCGATGCAGACACGTTTTGCTGCCGTCTACAAACTCACCGAATGTATAAAACAAAGCCGTGACTGAGGGTAAATCGGTCACGGCAGCCAACAAGCGGCTCATTACTTTGGCTGCGACGGAGATTCGTCGATGCGGCCATAAGTTGGCTAGCATCACTCCTGATGCAGCACCGCCACCCTGCGCTCACACCCATCGACAGCGACCTAAAGGCTGACATCGTGGCCTGTGTGCGTGACGAGATGGCCAAGTTCAAGGGCAGATTTCAGCTCAGCTCCAACAGACTCGACCACGTCATACGCTCAGGCCGCAATGACCGGCCGCACTCCAGCGACTCAGGGCGGTGGCGCCACAGCTTCGGCCACGCCTGCACCACCACTCCAGACCAAGCCCGCCATCATCGTGAGTACGGTGGCGGAGACTAAGACCAGGCAAGAGGTGATTCAAGCTTTCAAGAAAAGCATCACGTACCGCGAATCATCATACGCACCGGCATCGCATCCAAGCTGTGTCGAACAACAAACTGCGTATCGAATTTGATACCACGACCCAGCGGGATGACACGTTGCAGAGATTAAAACACGATCAGAGATTAAGGCTGAACCTGTCCGCAGACTTAAGCCTATGATAATAATGAAAGGCGTCTCAAGACACTCCTGCCGAAGATCTCGTCGCCATCATCAAGGTTCAAAACACTGAACTCGGCGAGATAATCGGCAGCGAACCTGAGAACTTGAAATTACGCTTTAAGCGGAATAATAAAACCAAAATTTATATAACGCAGTTTTGTCAGCGGAACCGAAGGTGTTCAGGAAATGGTGGATATGGCTAGATAGCCGTAGACCATCAGAAAATACACGTTGCCAGCTTCTCTCCATTCCTTCAGTGCCATAAATGCCTGCAATTCGGGCATATGCGATCCCATTGTACAGCGACCGTGAGCTCCTTGCTCCCACTGCGCTAGCACCGACCATCAAGTTGCTGAGTGCCCAAGCAAAGACGCTCCAAACTCAGCGAAATGTTTTAATTGTGTTGCTCATAATGATAAGTTTAAAACAAAAAATGATATAAATCACACCGCGAACTCAATGTCCTGCCCACGCTTGCGAGCCATGAGAGAGAGAGTCGACAACAGAGTAGACTACGGAGCGTAGCTCCTCTCTCTCACGGTCAGCGACGATTGGAGCAGTTTTTCAACTTTTACATCTAAATTTTTACCATTTTAATATAACTGTTATATACTATTTTTTTTTTATATCTACAAGTCATGTCATTTATCATACATTAAATTGCCTCAATTAACCATGTTAAATTTGTGTCATGTACGCGCCGCCGCCCTTCCCGGGTTGCGAACGGTGCACCGTATCTAACGGCTAGCACCGCTGAGCATGCGGGAGCGGCCACGGCACCGTTTAAATTTTAATTGTATACATTTTACTTTCACAACCGACGGCACGCTGCGTCGCCCTTGCCCGCTCCCCGCGCATTCCGCGAAGGACCGGGGCGGTGTCTATTTTAGATGCGGCGACGCAGTCCAATTGTTTATGTTATCGTATTGATTAATTAGAATAGATACTTGTATATAGATAAATAATTGTTGTTTTGCAGCATATAATGTCGTCATATATTTATGTTTATTTCTTTACGATCATATTATTTACCATTTATTAAATTGTAGTAGGCCAGCTTTGCAAGCATTCAATTAATTAATCACGTCAAATTTGTGTCTAATTACGTACCGCCGCCCTTCCCGGGTTGCGAACGGTGCACCGTATCTAACGGCTAGCACCGCTGAGCATGCGGGAGCGGCCACGGCACCGTTTAAATTTTAATTGTATACATTTTACTTTCACAACCGACGGCACGCTGCGTCGCCCTTGCCCGCTCCCCGCGCATTCCGCGAAGGGACCGGGGCGGTGTCTATTTTAGATGCGGCGACGCAGTCCAATTGTTTATGTTATCGTATTGATTAATTAGAATAGATACTTGTATATAGATAAATAATTGTTGTTTTGCAGCATATAATGTCGTCATATATTTATGTTTATTTCTTTACGATCATATTATTTACCATTTATTAAATTGTAGTAGGCCAGCTTTGCAAGCATTCAATTAATTAATCACGTCAAATTTGTGTCTAATTACGTACCGCCGCCCTTCCCGGGTTGCGAACGGTGCACCGTATCTAACGGCTAGCACCGCTGAGCATGCGGGAGCGGCCACGGCACCGTTTAAATTTTAATTGTTTATATTTTTACTTTCACAACTGACGGCACGCTGCGTCGTTCGTCTCGCCCCGCCCCGCGCATTCCGCGAAGGGACCGGGGCCCCAAGCGATATCTATTTTTAGATGCGGCGACGCAGTCCAATTGTTTATGTTATCGTATTGATTAATTAGAATAGATACTTGTATATAGATAAATAATTGTTGTTTTGCAGCATATAATGTCGTCATATATTTATGTTTATTTTCTTTACAATCTTGTTATTTTCTTTTATTAAATTATATTAGGCCAGCTTTGCAAGCATTCAATTAATTAATCACGTCAAATTTGTGTCTAATTACGTACCGCCGCCCTTCCCGGGTTGCGAACGGTGCATCGTATTCATGGCGAGCACCGCTGAGCACGCGGGAGCGGCCACGGCACCGTTTAAATTTTAATTGTATACATTTTACTTTCACAACCGACGGCACGCTGCGTCGCCCCCGTTTCGCCCGCTCCCCGCGCATTCCGCGAAGGACCGGGGCGGTGTCTATTTTAGATGCGGCGACGCAGTCCAATTGTTTATGTTATCGTATTGATTAATTAGAATAGATACTTGTATATAGATAAATAATTGTTGTTTTGCAGCATATAATGTCGTCATATATTTATGTTTATTTTCTTTTACAATCTTGTTATTTTCTTTTATTAAATTGTAGTAGGCCAGCTTTGCAAGCATTCAATTAATTAATCACGTCAAATTTGTGTCTAATTACGTACCGCCGCCCTTCCCGGGTTGCGAACGGTGCATCGTATTCATGGCGAGCACCGCTGAGCACGCGGGAGCGGCCACGGCACCGTTTAAATTTTAATTGTATACATTTTACTTTCACAACCGACGGCACGCTGCCCGCCTCGCCCCGCCCCGCGCATTCCGCGAAGGGACCGGGGCCCCAAGCGATATCTATTTTTAGATGCGGCGACGCAGTCCAATTGTTTATGTTATCGTATTGATTAATTAGAATAGATACTTGTATATAGATAAATAATTGTTGTTTTGCAGCATATAATGTCGTCATATATTTATGTTTATTTTCTTTTACAATCTTGTTATTTTCTTTTATTAAATTATATTAGGCCAGCTTTGCAAGCATTCAATTAATTAATCACGTCAAATTTGTGTCTAATTACGTACCGCCGCCCTTCCGGGTTGCGAACGGTGCATCGTATTCATGGCGAGCACCGCTGAGCACGCGGGAGCGGCCACGGCACCGTTTAAATTTTAATTGTATACATTTTACTTTCACAACCGACGGCACGCTGCGTCGCCCCTGCCCGCTCCCGCTCCCCGCGCATTCCGCGAAGGGACCGGGGCCCCAAGCGATATCTATTTTTAGATGCGGCGACGCAGTCCAATTGTTTATGTTATCGTATTGATTAATTAGAATAGATACTTGTATATAGATAAATAATTGTTGTTTTGCAGCATATAATGTCGTCATATATTTATGTTTATTTCTTTACGATCATATTATTTACCATTTATTAAATTGTAGTAGGCCAGCTTTGTAAATACCTTTAATTATGTCAAACTAATGTTTAAGATATGGCACATGCCACCGACATTCTCGCCGCGAACGATGTCCGTATTCAACTGCGAGCATCGCCGCTCGGGTGACCGTGGCATGGTTTAAATTGTTCTTCGCTTCTTACAAATTATTTTAAATCTTATTCCCACAACCGATAAGGCACCAGTACCTGGCTCCTGCTCCTCGCGCATCTCCGCGAAGGGACCGGGGCGGTGTCTATTTTAGATGCGGCGACGGTTTAATTGTTTAAATTAACGCAGTTATTATCTTTGTAGTTCTTTTCAAAATCCCAATAATCTAGCTTTAAGAAATTAGCGTTAATATAGAATAGATACCTATATATAAAATGATTGTTCTTTGCTTTATATAAGAAATTTAAGTGTTAATTATTTTGTATTTCGCTCGTTCTAAATTCTAAAGATAATTCTAGCTTTTAGCAATTAACAACGGATATCTGTATACATACCAATTGTTCTTTAGCCGTACATCTACAAATAGTATTAAGCATATGGTAATCGCACCTTTTCGCTCACCCCTAGCTGCGAAATTCATTGTAACAAATAGCGAGCATCGTAGCGTGGTAGTGACCACAGCACGGTCTCTATTTTATTCATGTTTTAAATTTTGTTCCCACAAACCGACAGAGCAATCGCGTTCGCGCCGCGCCTCGCCCCGAGCGTGCGCCGGCGGCGGAGAAAGCGTGGTCTTCTACGCCGGGTCTATTTTAGCCACTGTGAAGCACTCTTGCATGTGTGCGTTTAATTTCTTGTTTAAGGAATATTGTATTATATTATTCGTTGCGCGCATGCATCTTTACTTTACTTTATATATTCTATGTAAAATTATATTGTAAGAATAGGTTAAAACATTTGATTTTAACATTTGTAAATGTAATTAATATTTAAGATAGTAAACTTTCTGTGTTAGTAATAAGAACATTTAGTCGAGCGTCTCGAGACTCGAACCTCCTGGAAATGCGGCTTCAATAGAAGTCGTATTCCTCAGTTTAGCGATACATTATTTTCATTATTCAACACACTTATATATATATATACTTGCTTATTCAACACTAATTTTAACCGTACAGTACTTCTGTATGGTTAGGTATGAGACTAGGTAGTACAACCTGTATCCATTAGCAGTTGTACACCCTACGTCTCAAAGAATCAATAGTTAAGATATTATTTTATATAAATACTGTAAAGCCAACTTTATTATACACGCATAAACTAGTCAATAAACGGCCATCGGGGAAAGTAAAATCCCCTGGTGGAATATATGGGGATATAGTAACCCAGGCAGAAAACGTATCAAATAGCGTTCTGCCAGGAAACATACTCCCCAAAACAAGCGAAACAAATAGTTAATACCACATATAAACATATTATCCAATTAGAATTAAAATTGTTCCAATATGATTAAACATAAGATTAAGAAAAAAAAAAAACCTATCCTAACCTAACCTAACCTAACCTTTTACATGGGGAAATGCCTACGTGATACCCACTCTGCGGGGCAAGGATGGGTTATGTCGGACTCGCACCGACTAAAACCCCATGGTGGTCGCCACCAACGCTCGCGAAGGGTCGCGGGATCTCCTGCAAGGAACGCGCAACCGCAACCCCTGCGCTTCGCTGGGATAGCTCGTCCCGGGCGTGCGAGAAGATCGCACCCCAGAACCTCGCGGAACTATCACGACGACACGGTACCACGTCGTGCCGTCGTCCTCCTCGGGTCGTTTCATACTGGACGGTCGGAGCCCCACCTGATCGTCAGCGACCCGTAGGGCCCTGTTTACGGTAGGGGATCACCGGAGGGCCGTGACGAGGCGCGCGAGCGCCGCGTCGGCCCTGTCTTCGAGCAGGATCGGTCCTCTCTCTATCCTGCCTGGCAGCCTCCCTTCGACCATTACGGTCTCGCAGAAGGAGGCTACGGCCCTCCACGCCGATTCCCCGCGCAGCATCGCCGACACGACTGCTGGCAGGGACAGGTTCCGTCCGGATGACCGACCAAGACCCGCCGCTCGGCTTCCCACACCGGGCAAGCGGCGAGCGTGTGCGATGCGGAGTCTCGGTCGCTGCCGCCAGCGGAAGGCGCAATCTGCCGTCGCCTGCGATCGATCTTTACACAGGTAATCACCGAAGCAACCGTGCCCGGTGATCACCTGCGTAAGTCTGTAGGTGAGTCTTCCTCCTCGTCGCTGCATCCAGGCTGAAGACCGGCAGGAATGCTCTGACGACGCGTTTGCGCGCATAGTGCTCCTCGCGGAGCCTTGCGCGCCACGTCGCGAATGCGATACGTCGTTCCTGCCGTTTTACCGCCTTCGAGCGCCTCTTCTGGCTCGCCACCACTGCTCTGGCGTAGGACGCGAATTCGGTGATACACCCTCGCGTCCATGTCCGCCAGTATATCAAGAGGTGGAAAGCGAGCCAGGATTGTCGCCGCCTCAAACGATACCGTCCGGTATCCCCGTACGGATCCGTATGGCCATCCACGCTGGACGCTGTAGATCTTAGTCCTACAGCGCCGGATGGCCAGCCTCTTCGCCCAGACGGGCGCCCCGTACAGGGCTACGGATCGTACGACCCCGGCATAGAGGCGGCGAATCCTCCCTCGGTCCTCCGAGATTGGGCAGCAGTCTGCATAGCACCCGCTACCCTCTCGATCCGGGGACCAGGCGCCTGAAATGCTCTTCGAAGCCCCAGCGACTGTCCAGAGTGAGGCCCAGGTACTTCCATGTACCGCCCCACTCTGACTTCAGACCCACCTACTGGACGCACGAGTCGGTGGTTCCTGCTCCGCGGCAGTTTGTGGAACCATAGCGCCTTCGGTCTTGTGAGGCGCTACCTCCAGTCCCAACTCGTGGACTTTGGCGACGACGATTTCCGCCCCAAGCTCGGCGGTGAGCTCCTGTCTCGAAGGAGTCCCCACTGGCGACCATCAACGTGTCGTCAGCGTAACAGACGACATTAACGCCAGCGGGGAGCCTGACTCGCAGAACAGAGTCGTAGGCGAGATTCCACAGTAACGGGCCCAAAACCGACCCCTGTGGAACCCCACACTGGATCTCGCTCCGGATCCTCGTACCGTCTCGGTCCACGTACAAGATGTACCTGTCGCGCAAGTAGTCCGCGATCACGCCGTGCAGGTAGGGGGGAACACCATGGTGTACAAGTCCCCCCCTTATCGCGTCCCAGGGCAGGGAGTTGAAGGCGTTGACGATATCAATGTTTATCGCCAACGCCACGCCGCCCCGGGACACAGCCTGCTCCGACAGGGAGCGGACGCGCATCACTGCGTCGATGGTGGAACGCTCCCGTCGGAAACCAAACTGGTTTTCGGCGAGATCGGGACCGACATCGCGACAGATGCCCGTTGAGACGGGCGGCAAGAATTCTCTCGAATAACTTGCCAGCCTCGTCCAATGGCGGGCATATGGGACGGTACGCAGAGGGAGAATCTGCGACTCTGGTTCGCCTTCAAGAGGACCAGTCGGCCTCCTTCCAGGCCCTAGGAACGAGGAGTTACGGAGGCAGCTGGTGAACAGCTGCCCTCAACTGCTCCCCTAGGGTAGCCAGATTCTCAACACCCAGACCCGGCCGGGAATTCCGTCGGGTCCTGGCGCGGTGTTCTGCCTCTCAAGCGGCACACGGCTCGGTCCAGCTCCGCTCGGTCACCCCCATCTCGTCTCCACTCCCACGAAGATTGGGGTAGACTGAGGGACTTGACCGGCCCTCCGGAAAGAGCGATTTGATCACTACTTCCAAAGCCGGATCGAGAGTTTCCGTCACCGGGCATCCAGGACGGAGCTTACCTAGCACCATCCGATACGGACGCCCCCACGGATCCTCGCTGAGTCCCTCTAGGAGCTGTTCCCAGGACTGAGAGACCTGGCGTTGCAGATATTACCTGCAACGCCTCGTGGCTGCCTCTCGATACGCTTCGTAGAGTCTGCTATCTCCTCACTCGGAGCTCGCTCGCCTCCTTCTGGCTCTGGTGGTCGGCGGCGGCTCCGCAAGCAGATCGCTCGCACTCCGCGATCTCTGCCGACCACCAGTACACCGCCCTTGCGCTTAGCGACCGGTCTGGGGCATCGACGCGTCACAAATACGCGTCATCGTCCCGGAACCAGTTCGCTTCCACATCCGGATCGGACAGATCCCCTTCGGCGCTTCTGGCCATATCGCGACGTTGGCGGCGGCTCCGAGCAAGTCTCGGCTCCAGCTGCTTGCGACACCAACGTCGCGCGTGGCTGCCTTCCGGCGGCTGGATTCATCGTCGGGCGGCGGATTGCAAGATCGAACACAATATGGCGGTGGTTTCCGGGATAACGACCACCTCCTCTGCAAACCCGCCAGCCCGCCCGAAAGCATGCGCATTGCAGCGGGAGTCGCCCATGTTAGGTCCACGACCGACTCCCCTGCCACCGCACGCACGTGCTCACAGACTTCGATTCGCCAGTCGAAGGTCCATTCCAGCCGCCCACCCATCACTGTCTCTCCTCGGATTGCCCTCTGGATTCCCCACGCCCTGGAATGGGCGTTGAAGTCTCCCAGGATACACCGACGGACGAGGAGGCAGGAACGCAAAGCGCCACCTCGTCCAGGCAATAATTCCCGTAGTCGGCGAGGGACCTCGCGGGAGAGACGTGCGAGCGACTATGCGGCCAGTGCCCCATTGCACTGCAACGGCTCCCTGACCCCTTCTCAATAGGGAGCAGGTGGGGACACCCTCACCACCCCCAGTAGATCGCCACGGAACTCCAGCTCATCACCGAACCAGCGAGGGTGGTCTGGCACGGGCATAGCTCCGCCACTACTGCCAGAGCAACTCCCCCACTCCGCAACTGTCTGCATAAAACAAAATGCTGAGCATTGCGGCAGTGGCTTGCTGTTTGAGACCTTGGTGGGTGTGAAGAGGCCTAGGAGACGACCCCGAGCCAGTGCTCGGGGTTGCGATGGGTGCTGCCGGGACCGCCACAGCTCGTGGAGGCGGGAAGAGATGGCATTTTCCGCCCTTCTTTGAGGGTGCGGGGCGCATTTTACCATTAAGGCGGTGGTTAGAGGGACGCCCCAGATCCGAGCACAGCGGGCACTTGGAGTGCAGGTGTTTTGTATCTTTGGCCCTGTGCCCGGTCTCTCCACCAAGCGTAGCAGCGTGCGCTCCGGTTCATCTGATTGGGGCACCTGCCGCCAACGTGCCCCTTCTCCAGGCACTGGAAGCAATGGTACGGGCCTGGGATCCAATAGCTGCACCCTAACAGATCCCTGTAGCCCACGCATATGCGCCCAGCGGCCACCAGTTTACTTACTGCCGTAGCGGGCACCGCACCCAGCACGTGCCTGATAGCTGGTGTCCGGTGACCTCCCCGACCTTCACATTGTCCACCGAACACCCTCCCGCTTCAGCCACCGCCGCCGCGACCTCACTTGACTGATCGGTATCGTCGAGGTCTTCAGCCGAACGTCTCCCGATTTAAATCGGGCGACTCAATAACTAAATTCAGGTCTGAGAGGACCCCGCGCATTTTGCCAATCGGTCCGCCTTTGGGCTACAGTCTGTACCAGAGATTCCAATAAGAGACTCCAGTCACTGCCCGTTTCCTTGGCGGACCGTCTCGATGCCCACATGTCCGCAAGGCGAATTTTGACTTACAATTTCCATCACCTTAGCGTAGGTGATGGAAGAGCCAATGGCAAGGTTAACAGCCACGGCAGCGGTGGATGGAGTGCATGACCTTCCCCTCTTTACTTCACCCCTGGAGGTTTAGGGGAGGCCGTCGCACCGAGAGCCGCTTGCCGGGCCTTGGCCTCTTGCCTTCTTTCTTTGCCCACCTGTGCCCATGTGCTCGCGGGCAGCTCCACCGACATGAGGCAGGTCGGCGCAGCCACCGGAGGCAGCTGCCACCGGGGGCGGGCTTGGCCTTTTGTTCTTCTCTCCGTGAGCGGGCGGTAACGGCTGCACAGACTGTGACAGCGGTTGTGCCCCACTGCGGAAGGCAGCTCTGGCTGACCTACTCAAGGGAGGCCGAGTTGCCCTTCCCCTGAAGGATTTTCGCCTCAAAGGCAAACCAGCCTTGCCTCCACAAGAGCTCCCCAAGCGCTCCATGAGCCCTTCCTCTGTGCTACTCGGGAATCTGGAGCACCGAAGCCCGCTGAGGAGGAGGCGTGGCTGCTCCGAGGCTCCTCCGTTTCTGGAGAGCGCTGAGCCCTCCGACAGTCCCCCACCTTCGTCGAGAGCTCGGCTAGCTGCGAGCGCAACCTCGCTCTCGCGCCTCGAGCCTCGACACTGGGGGCTGGGAGACCCTCCGCGCCAATTCCAAGGCAGCCGCCTCGACCATCCTCGTCGCCACCCGCAGGCTATGGACAATGTGGAAGCTCCTTAAGGTTGCCGGACTTATCGGCAACCTTGTCCACCGCTAGCAGCGAAGAAGAACGGATGCAAACACCCAGGTCCGTCACTGACTTGCCTTCCATATCCTGCCTAAGATCTGGATTAGGAAGGCCTAGCTCCTCGTCTTCGACTGAGCCACCGACGGGTCCCAGATGCCGTCAACGTCCTCGGAGACCTCCGAGGCTGTACCTGCGGCTACGACAGTCCGGAACTTGTCAGCCGCCATTGTCACAGGCTTGCCTCCTCTTTCCTCGTCTCTGCGGACACGTCAGATCTCGCGGATCTGAGCGACGCATCGGACCTTCCGCCGTCAGTCGTACCCAAACTAGCAGGCGTGCTCGGGCGAACAAACTGCCCACGCCTGAAACCCTAAGTGCCGGGACCACTGGTCCCCCTGACACGTGTTCCTCCCTCGTTTTGTCCCCTGATGTAGTAAGGGACCGGCGGTAGATTTCTGCATCACCGCGCAGCAGTGGGTTGCCCCCAGATACGACGGGGCTGCCTGGCTAGGCCCGGGTGACCTCCTGCACGCCGGTACCCACCCTGGGGTAGTTTTACTACCGACTGCTTCATATTTTCCTTTGAAGGGTAAGGGTCCCTGCCCTCAGCTCACGGCTGACTCCCACCAGCCATTCATCCCATCGGCACTGGAGACCTTGGGATTGGGGCTATTTTAGAGAGGTTTTCTTTCCCTCGCGGCTCCATGGCACATACGTCCATAGCGCCCCTGGCCCTACTGGACTTACGGGTTGTCCGGTGTCGGCTGCCGAAGTGCGCCTGGCACAGCACCGCACGCGTTGCTTCCCCTGTTCCTTCACACAAGTGAAGGGTACTGGGAGCAACCTCGAGTTTACAAGAGGCCCGCCTCGTCGGCCAGGCCCTTGGTTGCTCGGTCCCGTAAGGACTGGAAGGTAATGCCCCGAACCCAGCCAGTTTGGTCCGCGCTGGTTTCCTCGGTACCGCCCATATCTGGGCAGCGATCCCTATCCGCCACCTGGGGACGCGCCCGATAGAAGGTCTGGCAACTCCCACGGAACCTAACCCAACCTAACTCTAACCTAACCTAACCTAACCTAACCCAACCTAACCTAACCTAACCTAACCTAACCTTAACCTAACCTAACCTAACCTAACCTAACCTAACCTAACCTAACCTAACTCTAACCTAACCTAACCTAACCTTAACTCTAACCTAACCTAACCTAACTCCAACTCCAACTCCCCAACCTAACCTAACCCAACCTAACCCACCTAACCTAACCTAACCCAATCCCAACCTAACCTTAACCTAATCCCAACTCTAACCTAACTCTAACCTAACCCAACTCAACTCTAACCTAACCCAACCTAACCCAACCTAACCTAACCTAACCTAACCTAAATCTAACCCAACTGTCCTAACCTAACCTAACCTAACTCCAATCCCAACCTAACCTAACCTAACCTAACCTAACCCAACCCAACCAACCTAACCTAACCTAACCTAACCTAACTCCAATCCCAACCTAACCTAAATCCAATCCTAACCCAACCTAACCTAACCCAATCCTAACCAACCTAACCTAACCAACCTAACCTAAATCCCAACCTTAACCTAACCTAACCTAACCTAAATTAACCAGAGTCTCGCGCTCGCGTCGACCTACGCATCGAAACTGAAGGCCCCGTGTTTAAAAAAATCACGAAAGTGGGAAAGCAGGAAAAATAGTCGTATTATGCATCAAAAAGACGTGTAAAATGTGAACAATGTGATGGTGTAGTTTTTATTAACAATTTATTTACTTTTAAAACCATTTTGGGGCAAAACTGTTTTAAAACAATAATTGTGCGGAGTTGTCAATTTCCATTCGCGTGCGGCACTCGATTTGTCGCGATGACTCTATATTTTGTGTTTTAAATAGACCACCTACCTATCCTTCTAAAGCAAATTTCAGATTTTTCTTGAATAATAGTTTTTAAGTTACAGACCTTTTCGTTAAAAGACCCTATAGCTTACGTAATATTAAATCCTCAAAACCGACTTTTTGTTTATTATTAGTGCTTAATTATAGTTTTAAAGTGCAGTGTGGACAATAAAAATAGATTATAGCATAAAACTTTGCACATTAGGGGCCGCCACCTTTCCGCAAATTAATGTTTGTAATCGCTACGATGTCGAGTAAGACGACAGCAGCGGATAATCCTCTCCCCGCCCTACCGGCGGGGTGGAGGTCTGCGATGTAGACACGTTTGCTGTCTACAAACTCACCGAATGCATAAACAAGCTGTGACCGAGGGTAAATCGGTAACAGCAGCAAACAAGCTGTCCATATTAATTTGCCGCGACGGAAATTCGTCAAGCGTACACAAGTTGGCTAGCATCACTCCTGATGCAGCAAACTACACCTTGCGATCAAGCACCCATCGACAGCGATTTAAAGGCTGACATCGTGGGCCTGTGTACGTGATGAGATGGCCAAATTTAAGGGCAGATCTCAGCGCAGCTCCAGCAGACTCGCACCACGTCATACTCTCAGGCCGCGATGACCGGCCGCACTCCAGCGACTCAGGGCGGTGGCGCCATTATCGGTTGATGTTTCGCTCCACCACCTGCGACCAAGCGTTTGCCAGCTATCATAGTCAGCACGGTGGCGGAGACCAAGACCAGGCAAGAAGTGATACAAGCTTTTAAGAAGAGTATTACGTACCGTGAATCAACATAATACGCACCGGTACGCATTCAAGCCAAATGAATAATGTTCGCGGATCGAATTTGACACCACGACCCAGCGGGATGACACGTTGTTGAGATTAAAAACACGATCAGGATTAAGGCTGGAACCCGTCCGCAGACTTAAGCCTATGATCATAATGAAAGGCGTCTCAAAGACACTTCTGCTGAAGATCTCGTCGCTAATTAATAAGGTTCAAACACTGAACTCGGCGAGATAATCGGCAGCGACCCTGAGAATTTGAAACTACGCTTCAAGCGCATTAATAAGAACCAGAACTTATACAATGCAGTTCTGTTAGCGGAACCGAAGGTATATTATGAAAATGGTGGATATGGCAAGGATTAAGCTGTAGACCACCAGAAGATCCACGTTGCCAGCTTCCACCAGTGCCATAAATGCCTGTAATTCGGGCTATGTTCCACTGCACAAAGGACAGTGAGCCCTTCTTTGCTCCCACCAGTTAGCACGGAATATCGTTGCTGAGTGCCCAAGCAAAGACGCCTGGAACTCAGCGAAATGTTTCCAATTGTGTTGGGTGCATAATGATAAGTTTAAAACAAAAATGACATTAAACACACCGCGAACTAATGTCCTGCCTATCGCTTGCGAGCCATGAGAGAGAGTCAATAAATAGAGGGGACTACGGAGCGTGTTCTCCTCTCTCTCAATACTGGGTCAGCACGATTACAGTTTTTCAACCGTTAGCATCTAAATTTTACTACCTTTAATATAACTGTTATATACCATTTTTATATCTACAAGTCATGTCATTTTATCATACATTAAATTGCCTCAATTAACCATGTTAAATTTGTGTCATGTACGCGCCGCCGCCCTTCCGGGTTGCGAATGGTGCACCGTATCTAACGGCTAGCACCAAGGAGCATGCGGGAGCGGCCACGGCAATCGTTTAAATTTTAATTGTTTATATTTTACTTTCACAACCGACTGGTAAGGGTTGTGTCGTTCTTCGTTCTGCCCTGCCTCGCGCATTCCGCGAAGGACTGGGGTCTCAAGCGGTGTCTATTTTTAGATGCGGCGACGCAGTTCAATTGTTTATTTAATCTAGTACACTTCTTTCTTTTGTAATTACTTTTCAAAATCTTTATGATGGGTCTAGCTCTAAGAAATAGTGCTCAATATAGAATAGATACTGTATACAAAAGAATCTTGTTGCTGGTCTTTGCCGTATATAATGTTGTCATGTATTTATGTTTATTTTCTTTACAATCTTGTTATTTTTCTTTATTATATTATATTAGGCCAGCTTTGCAAGCATTCAATTAATTGCTAAATTTGTGTCTACCATACCGCCGCCCTTCCTAGTGTTGGCAACGGTGCATCGTATTCATGGCAAGCACCGCTGAGCATGCGGGAGCGGCCACGCACCGTTTAAATTTTTAATTGTATATATTTTACTTTCACAACTGACGGCGCGCTGCGTCGCTCCTTGGCTCCTCGCCCTGCCTCCCCTGCCTGCCGCGAAGGACCAAATCTCAAGGATGTCTATTTTAGATGTATGACGCAGTCCAATTGTTTTACGTTATCGTATTGATTATTATTTAGAATAGATAATTTTGTTTATAGATAAATAATTGTTGTTTTGCATCATATAATGTCGTCATATATTTATGTTTATTTTCTTACGATCATATTATTTACCATTTATTAAATTGTAGCCAGCTTTGTAAATATCTTCCTTTAATTATGTCAAACTAGTGTTTAAGCATATGGCACATGCCGACATTCCCGGGCTGCGAACGATGTCCGTATTCAACTGGTGAGCATCGCTCGGGGAGTGGCCGTGGCATCGTTTAAATCTGTTCATCGCTCTTACAACCATTTTAAATCTTGTTCCCACAACCGATAAGGTTGTGTCGCCTTCGCCCGCCCTGCCCCCGCGCATTCCGCAAAGGGACTGCGCCTGGGCGGTGTCTATTTTAGATACGCTTACGGCTCAATTGTTTAAATTAACGCAGCATATATTTGTAGTTCTTTTCAAATTCCACAATCTAGCTTTAAGAAATTAGCGTTCAATATAGAATAGATACCTGTATATAAAATGATTTTCTTTGCTTTGCGCAAGAAATTTATGTAAGTTAATTATTCTGTATTTCGCTTGTTCTAAATTTAAAGATAATTCTAGCTTTAGCAAATTAACAACAGACATCTGTATACATACCAATTGTTCTTTAGCCGTACATCATACAAATAGTATTAAGCATATGAAACGCACCGCTGCCAACCCTAGCTGCGAATTTCATTGCAACAAATAGCGAGCACTGTAGCGTGGTAGTGACCCATAGCACGGTCTCTATTTTATTCATAAATTTATTGTTCTCACGTGAACCGACAGCGCACTGCGTTTCGCGCCGCGCCTCGCTCCTGAGCGTGGGTGCTCGGCGTATGGGAGAAAGCGTGGCCTTGTCGCGTCGGGTCTATTTTTAGCCACTGTGAAGTTTGCATGTGTGCGTTTATTTTTAGTATAAGGAGTATTGTTTTATATTATTCGTTAAGCGTAAGCATCTTTCATGTAAAATTATTCCATTCTATGTAAAATTATAGTGTAAGAATAGGTTAAAACATTTGATTTTACATTTGTAAATGTAATTAATATTTACATAGTAAACTCTGTGTTATTAGTAATAAGAACATTTAGTCGAGTTGTCTCTCGAGACTCGAGCTTCCGGGAAATGCGGCTTCAATAGAAGTCGTATTCCTCAAGTTTAGCGATAAATCATTTTCTTATTCGACACACTTATATATATATATACTAGAATATCTAATAATTAATTTTAACCGTACAGTACTTGTATGGTTTATAGCATGAGACTAGGTAGTACAACCTGTATCCATTAGCAGTTGTACACCCTACGTCTCAAAGAATCAATAGTTAAGAGATATGATTTTTATGTAAATACTGTAAAAGTCAACTTTATTATATATACGTGCGTATAAATTAGTCAGTAAACGGCCATCGGGAAAGTAAAATCCCGGTGGATATGGGGATATAACCTAGGCAGAAACGTATCAAATAGCGTTCTGCCAGGAAACATACTCCCCAAGTAAGCGAACAAACAGTTAATCTCTACATATAAACATATATTATCCAATAAGAATTAAAATTGTTCCAATATGATTAAACACACAAGATTAAGAAAAAAAAAAAAAAAAAAAAAAAAAAAAAAAAACCTAACCTAACCTAACCTAACCTAACCTAACCTAAATCTCCAACCTAACCTAACCTAACTCCAACCTAAATCTAACCTAACCTAACCTAACCTAACCTAACCTAACCTAACCTAACCTAACCTAACCTAACCTAACCTAACTCAACTCTAACCTAACCTAACTCCAATCCCAACCTAACCTAACCTAACCTAAACTTAACCTAACCTAACCTAACCTAACCTAAGTAACCTAACCAAACCTAACCTAACCTAACTCAACCTAACCTAAGTAACCTAACCTAACCTAACCTAACCTAACCTAACCTAACCAAAAGATCGAAGCGAAAAAGATTGTCACAATGGTATCCCTGGACATAGAGGGAGCCTTTGACAACGCATGGTGGCCTGCGATCAGAGTCCGATTGGCACAGGTAAAGTGCCCAATTAACATCAGGATTTTGACAGTTACTTACACAACAGAAAAGTCACTCGTCAGATATGGCTAGGATAGCCGTAGACCATCAGAAAATCCACGTTGCCAGCTTCTCTCCATTCCTTCAGTGCCATAAATGCTGCCTGCAGATTCGGGCATATGCGATCCCCATTGTACAGCGACCGTGAGCCTTGCTCCCCACTACGCTAGCACCGACCATCAAATTGCTGGAGTGCCCAAGCAAAGACGCTCCAAACTCAGCGAAATGTTTTTAATTGTGTTGCTCATAATGATAAGTTTAAAACAAAAAATGATATTAATCACACCGCGAGGGCTATGTCCTGCCCACGCTTGCGAGCCATGAGAGAGAGAGTCGACAACAGAGTAGACTACGGGTGTGGCTCCTCTCTCACGGTCAGCGACGATTAGACTGTTTTCTATTTCTTTAATGTAATTTATTACCATTTTAATATACTGTCATATACTATTTTTATGTTTACATGTCATATTATTCACCAATCATTAAATTGCCTCAATAGATTAATCATGTTAAATTTGTGTCATGCACGTGCCGCCGCCCTTCGGGATGCGAACGGTGCACCGTATCTAACGGCTAGCACCGCTGAGCATGCGGGAGCGGCCACGGCACCAAAATTTTTAATTGTTTACATTTTTACTTGCACAACCGACGGCGTAGCTGCGTCGCGCCCGCCCGCTCCCCACTTGCATTCTGCGGAAGGGACCGGGGCTCAAGCGAGTAATCTATTGGTAGACGCGGCGACGCGGTTCAATTGTTTATGTTATCGTAGTAATAATTTCTTTTCTTTTTTGTAATTACTTTTTCAAATCCTTATGATAGGTCTAGCTCTAAGAAATTAGTACTAATATAGGAATGAATCTTGTATACAAAAGAATTGTTGTTAGTCTTTTGCTGTGTATAATGTTGTCATATATATTTATGTTTATTTTCTTTTTACAATCTTGCTATTTTCTTTTATTAAATTATATTAGGCCAGCTTTGCAAGCACATTCAATTAATTAATCACGTCAAATTTGTGTCTAATTACGTACCGCCGCCAACTTCGGGTTGCGAACGGTGCATCGTATCTCATGGCGAGCACCGCTGAGCATGCGGGATCAATACGGCACCGTTTAAATTTTATTGTATACATTTTTACTTTCACAACTGACGGCGCGCTGCGTCGCCCCTCGCCCGCTCCCGCGCCCGCGACGGACCGGGGCCTCAAGCAATCTATTTTTAGATGCGGCGGCCGCGGTCAATTGTTTATGTTATCGTGTTTATTATTTCTTTCTCTTTATTTGTGAATTCATACAAATTCTAAGATAGGTCTAGCTTTAAGAAACTATCACTAATTTAGAATAGATATACTTGTATATAGATAAATAATTGTTGTTTTGCATTATATAAATTATGTCAAACTAGTGTTTAAGCATATGGCACAACCGCCGCGGCTGTTCCCGGGCTGCGAACGTGTCCGTATTCAACTGCGAGCAGCGCCGCTCGGGGAGTAGCCGTGGCATCGTTTAAATTGTTCATCGCTTCTTACAAATTATTTTAAATCTTGTTCCCCACAACCGATAGCGCGCTTTGCGTCGCTTTACGCCCGCCCGCTCCCGCGAATTCCGCAAAGGGACCGGGGCCTCAAGCTGTGTATTTTAGATGCGGCGACGCCCGGTTCAATTGTTTAAATTAACATTTATTATTTCTGTAGTTCTTTCTCATAATCCTAAAACCAGTTTACAAGCTTTAGAAATTAGCATTAATATGAAGAGATACCTGTATATAAAATGATTGTCCTTTGCTCTATATAACGCTGTCATATACTCATGTTTATCGTTGCGATCATGCTATTTTCATTTATTAATTTGTATCATGCCAGCTCTGTAAATGCCGCAATTAATTAATTATGTTAAATTTGTGTTTAAGCGTATGCCGACGCGCCCTTCCCGGATTGCAGACGGTGCATCGTATCTAACGGCGAGCACCGCTGAGCAGGCGGGTAGTCTCGGCACAGTTCGAACTATTTGTCGATTCTTTATAATTATTTAATTTCTTTTCCCACAAACCGACAGCGCACCGCGCCCCGCGCCGCGCTAGCTCCCCGAGCGTGCGCCGGCGGCGGAGAAAGCATTAGCCTTGACACGCCGGTTCTATTCACTTACGGTTAAGCGCTTGCATGTGTCGTTTAATTTTTTTGTATAAGGGTATTGTTTTATATTATTCGTTAAGCGTACGCATCTTTCATGCAAAATTATTCATTTTATGTAAAATTATAGTGTAAGATAGGTTAAAACATTTGATTTAATATGTTGTAAATGTAATTAATATTTAAGATAGTAAACTTTCTGTGTGTTAGTAATAAGTACATTTAGTCGAGCGTCTCGAGACTCGAGCCTCCGGGAAATGCGGCTTCAATAGAAGTCGTATTCCTCCAGTTGCTTGATAAATCATTTTCTTTATTCGGGACACTTATATATATATACTAGATTATTCAATAATTAATTCTTAACTGTACAGTACCTCTGTATGGTTTAAGGGCAGGAGACTTCATTAGTACAACTTGTATCCATTAGCAGTTGTACACCTACGTCTCCACGAATCAATAGTTTATATTTTATTTTTACGTAATTACTGCAAATCCAACTTTTATTATACACGTATAAAAATTAGTCAATAAACGATACCGGGGAAAGTAAAATCCCCTCAGTGGAATATATGGGATATGTAACCTAGGCAGAAACGTATCAGAGAAAATAGCGTTCTGCCAGAAAACATACTCCCAAATAAGCGAAGCAAATAGCTAATATCACATATACACATTTATCCAATAAGAATGAACCAACATAATTAAACATAAGATTAAGAAAAAAAAAAAAAAAAAAAAACCTAACCCAATCCCAACTCTAACCTAACCTAACCTAACTCTAACCTAACCTAACCTGCAATCCCAACTCAACCTAACCTAACCTAACCTAACCTAACTCTAACCTAACCTAACCTAACCTAACCTAACCCAACTCTAACCTAAACTCTAACCTAACCTAACTCTAACCTAACCTAAACTACAACCCAATTTCCAATCCCAATCCCAACCTAACCTAACTCCAACCTAACTCTAACCTAACCAATCCTAACTCAAACTTAACCTAACCTAATCCCAACTCTAACCTAACCTTAATCCCAACCTAACCTAACCTAACCTAACTCAATCCCAACTGTTCCTAACCTAACCTAACCTAATCCCAATCCCAATCCCAACCTAACCTAACCTAACCTAACCTAACCTAACCTAACCTAACCTAACCTAACCTAACCTAACCTAACCTAACCTAACCAAACCTACCTAACCCAACTCCAACTCTAACCTAACCTAACCTAACCTAAATCCTAGCCTAACCTAACCTAACCTAACCTAACCTAACCTAGCCTAGCTTCCCTAGCTAAGCCTAGCTAACCTAGCCTAACCTAACCTAGCCTAACCTAACCTAACTAACCTAACCTAACCTAACCTAACCTAACCTAACCTAACCTAGCCTAACCTAGCCTAACCTAACCTACTAACTGGCCTAGCCTAACCTAACTAGCCTAGCCTAACTAGCCTGGCTAACCTAGCTTCAACACAACCTAACCTAACCTAGCCTGAAAAGCTGGCCTAGCCTAGCCAGAGTCTCGCGCTCGCTCGACCCGTACGCATCGAAACTGAAGCTCCGTGTTTAAAAATCACGAAAGTGGGAAAAGTTTTGTGTGAAAATAGTCGTATTATGCATCAAAGACGTGAAAAATGTGAACAATGTGATGGTGTAGTTTTTATTAACAATTTATTTTACTTTTAAACCATTTTGGGGCAAAACTGATGCTAAAACAATAATTGTGCGGAGTTGTCGGCTTCATTCGTGCGGCACTCAGGTTGTCGCGATGGCCCCTATATTTTTTTGTGTTTTAAATGGGCCACCTACCTATCCTTGTATTGCCAAATTTCAGATTTTTCCTGAATGACAGTTTTAAGTTGCGGGGCCTTTTTTCGTTAAAGGGACCTATAGCTTACGTAAGCAATGGAAATCTGGCGAGCGCGTTTTATTATTATTGGTGCTTAATTATAGTTTTTAAAGTGCAGTGTGGACAATAAAAATAGATTATGTATAAAACTTTGTACATTAGGGGCCTTTTGCCCCTGGAAATTAATGTTTGTAATCGCTTACGATGTCGAGTAAGACGACAGCGGCGGATAACCTCTCCCCGCCCTACCGGCGGGGTGGAGAAGTCTGCGATGTAGACACGTTTTTAAGCGTTGTCACCAAACTCACCAGATGCATAAACAAAGCAGCGACCGAGGGCAAATCGGTAACAGCGGCAAATAAGCGTCTCGATGTTTGGCTGCGACGGAAATTCATTAACGCGCAAGTTGGCTAGCATCACTCCTGATGCGAAGCAGCTACACCTGCGATCACACCCATCGACAGCGATTTAAAGGCTGACATCGTGGCCTGTGTACGTGATGAGATGGCCAAATTTAAAGGGGGCAGATCTCAGCTGCAGCTCAACAGCAGACTCGCACCGCGTCATACTCTCCAGGCCGCGATGACCGGCCGCCTCCAGCGACTCAGGGCGGTGGCTTCATCTTCCGGCCACGCCTGCTCCACCACCTGCGACCAAGCCAGCTATCATAGATCAGCACGGTGGGAGATAAGACCGGCAGAGGTGATACAAGCTTTTAAAGAAGAGTATTACGTACCGTGAATCAACGCACCGGCGTTCAAAGCTGTGTCGAATAATAGAATTGCCGGATCGAATTGTACCACGACCCAGCGGGATGACACGTTGAAGTTAAAACACGATCAGGAGGTGGAAGCTGAACCTGTCCGCAGACTTAAGCCTATGATCATAATGAAAACGTCTCAAAAGACACTTGCTCCTGCTGAAGATCTCGTCGCCATCATCAGGTTCAAAACACTGGGCTGGCGGAATGGTGATGGCAGCGACCCTGGGGAATTTGAAACGCTACGCTAAAGCGCAATGGCAGGCGAAGAACCCTTCGCGCAGTTCTGTTAGCGGAACCGAAGGTATACAGGAAAACGGTGGATATGGCAAGGATTGCCGTAGACCGCAAATCCACGTTGCCAGCTTCTCTCCATTCCTTTCCAGTGCCATAAATGCCACCAATTCCAGACGCGTTCCTGCACAGCAGTGAGCCCTTGCTCCCACTGTGCTAGCACGGAATTTATCAAGTTGCTGATGCCAAGCAAAGACAGCTCGAACTCAGCGGAAATTTTGAATTGGCCGAACGCGCATAATGATAAGTTTAAAACAAAATGACATTAAACACACCGCGAGCTCAGTAATCCTGCCCACGCTTGCGAGCCATGAGAGAGTCGACAACAAGAGTAGACTACGGGCGTAGCTCCTCTCTCACGGTCAGCGACGATTGGAGCAGTTTTCAACTTTATTACATCTAAAAATTTTACCGTTTTAATACATAACTGTTATATACTATTTTTTATATCTACAAGTCATGTCATTTATCATACATTAAGTGCCTCAATTAACCATGTTAAATTTGTGTCATGTACGCGCCCGCCGCCCTTCGGGTTGCGGAGCAGTTGCACCGTATCTAACAGCTAGCACCGCTGAGCAATGCAGGAGCAGCCAACGCCGATTTAAATTTTTAATTGTTTATATTTTATTTTCACAACCGACTGCGCTGCGTCGCCCCGCCGCCCGCTCCCGCGCATTCCGCGGAAAGGGACGGGTCCTCAACAGTGTCTATTTTAGATGCAGCGACGCAGTTCAATTGTTTATTTAATCTTAGTAATAATTTCTTTCTTTTTTGTGAGTACTTTTTCAAAATCTTTTATGATGGGTCTAGCTCTAAAAGTAGTACTAATATAGAATAGATACTTGTATACAAAAGAATTGTTGTTAGTCTTTTGCTGTATATAATGTTGTCATGTATTTATGTTTATTTTCTTTACAATCTTGTTATTTTCTTTTATTATATTATTATATTAGGCCAGCTTTGCAAGCGATCGGCAATTAATTACCACGTTAAATTTGTGTCTAATTACGTACGCCATGGCCTTCCCGTGTTGCCGAACGGTGCATCATATCTCATGGCAAGCACCGCTGGTATGCAGGAGCAGCCTTACGGCACGTTTAAATTTTTAATTGTATACATTTTTTACTTTCACAACCGACGGCGCTGCGTCACGCCCTTATCGCCGCTCCCCGCGCCGCCACCAGGGCTAACGATAATCTGGCGCAGATGCGGCGGCGCAGTCAATTGTTTATGTTATCGTATTGATAGTTATTTAGAGATAGATACTTGTTTTATAGATAAATAATTGTTGTTTTTGCATCATATAAATGTCGTCATATATTTGTGTTTATTTTCTTTACGATCATATTATTTACCATTTATTAAATTGTAGTAGGCCAGCTTTGTAAAATACCTTTAATTATGTCAAACTAGTGTTTAAGCATATGGCACACCGCCGACATTCCGGGCTGCGAACGATGTCGTATTCAACTGCGAAATAACATCGAAGTGGCATCGGTATTTATGGCTGCAAAAATTATTTTACCCAAATCTTGTTCCCACAACCGATAGCGCTGCGTCGCCCCGCCCGCCCGCTCCGCGCATTCCGCAAAGGGACCGGTGCCTCAAGCGGTGTCTATTTTTAGATACGGCGACGCGGCTCAATTGTTTAAATTAACGCAGTTATTATATTTGTAGTTCTTTTCAAATTCAATGAAATCTGGCACTTTTGAAATTGGCGTTAATATAGAATGAATGCCGCAATATGTAAAATGATTTTCTTTGCTTTGCTGCCACAGAAATTTATGTGAATTATTCTGTATTTCAGCGTTCTGATTCTAAAGATAATTCCTGGCTTTAGCAATTAACAACAGACGTCATACATACCAGACGTTCTAGCTGGCGCATCATACAAATAGTATTAAGCATATGGCATCGCACCGCCGCCCAACCCTAGCTGCGAGATTTCATTGCAACAAATAGCGAGCACCGTGGCGTGGTAGTGACCATAGCGATCTATTTTATTCATGTTTAAATTTATTGTTCTCACGGGCAAATAGCGCACATACCCGCGCCCCGCGCCGCCTCGCTTTCCTGGGCGTAGCGGCGGAAAAGCGCTTAATCGCGTCAGATCTATTACAGCCACTGTGAAGCGCTTGCATGTGTGCGTTTATTTTTGAATATAAGAGGTATTGTTTTATATTATTCGTTTAAAGCGTAAGCATCTTTCATGCCAGGTATTCGTTCTATGTAAAATTATGAATTGTAAGAATAAGGTTAAAACGTTTGATTCCCATATTTGTAAATGTAATTAATATTTAAGATAGTAAACTCTCTGTGTTGTAATAAGAACATTTAGTCAGGCGTCTCGAGACTCGAATATCCGGGAAATGCGGCTTCAATAGAAGTCGTATTCCTCAAGTTAGCGATAAAATCATTTTTCTTTATTCAGGACACGCATATGTATATACTAGAAATATTCAGCCATTAATTCTTAGCGTACGGTAGCACCAACTTGTATGGTTTTGGGCATGAGACCGTGTACGCGGCCTGTATCCATTAGCAGTTGGCACTTCGTCTCAAAGAATCAATAGTTGATATGATTTTATGTAAATGCTGCATAAAGCCAGCTTTGCTGCCACGTGTATAAATTAGTCAGTAAACGGCCATCCAGGGGAAAGTAAAATCCCTCGAGGTGGAACGAGGATATGTAACCTAGGCAGAAACACATTATCAAATAGCGTTCTGCCAGGAAACTTATACTCCCCAAATGCTTTCAAAAGAAAACAAACAGTTAATCTCACATATAAACATATTATCAATAGAATTAAAATTGTTCAATATGATTAAACATAAGATTGAAAAAACCTAACCTAACCTAACCTAACTAACTAACCTAACCTAACCTAACCCACAACTAACCTAGCCTAACCTAACCTAACCTAACCTAACCACAACCTGACCTAACCTAACCTAACTAACCTAGCTGCCCTAGCCTGGCCTAGCCTAACCTAGCCTAGCTAGCCTAGCCTAACCTAACCTAACCTAACCTAGCCTGGCCTAGCCTAGCCTAACCTAAGCCAAACCCTAACCTAACCTAACCTAGCCTAACCTAGCCTAGCCTAGCCTAGCCTAGCCTAACCTAGCCTAGCCTGACAAGATCCAGGCAAAGGGATTGTCCTGATGGTGTCCCTGGACATGGGGGCCTTTGACAGCGCATGGTGGCCTGCGATCCAGGTCCGATTGGCACAGGTGGGGTGCCCAGTGTATCAGGAGGATTCTTGACGGTTACTTACACGGCGAAGGTGCGTGAGATGTGGAGGAGCTGGTGTGCAGAAAATGCCACACGGGCTGTGTGCAGGGGATCATCCGGTGGCCCCATTTTATGGAACCTGCTCCTTGACCCTCTAATACAGGGACTTGAACGTCGTGGCGACTATTGCCAAGCGTTTGCGGATGACGTTGTCCTGTTCGATGGGAACTCGGCGCAGGAAATAGAACGACGGGCCAATGCTGCCCTGCTTATGTTCGGGATTGGGGCATCAAGAATAAGCTGAACTTTGGTCCGTCAGAGACCAAAGCCATGGTGGTCACCCAGCAGCTGAAGCTATGATGTTCCAAGACTGAGATGAGTAAGGGTTGACATTGGCGCTGTCTGTGTTTATCAAAATCCTTGGCCTCCACATCGATAACAAACTCACCTTCAATAGACGTAGTGGAGGTGAGTAAAAGAAATATCAATATATATAAGCAACTTTCTCGAGCAGCCAGAATTAGCTGGGGCCTCCACCCGGAAATCATCGACTTATATACACCGCGACGTGGAGCCGGTATTTTGTATGCCTCCAGTGTATGGGCACCGGCTACAAGAAAATGAGGGTACAAAGCAACTGAACAATGTCCAGAGGGTTTCGCACAAAAATTAATAAGAGGGCATATAAAACTGTCTCCTTAAATGCAGCCTGGTACTGTCTGGGCTGCTTCCCACTCCCGACATCCGAATTAAGGGGAGGCTGGCAACTCTATGAGGTCAAGAAGAGTACACTGGGCAGAACTGGGGATAGAGAAGTAGAACGAGTGGTGGCATATGACAAAACTCCCCATCCGGCTGAGCATATGAGTTTGAGGTTCAAGGAGCTTGATAAACCAAGACCAAGTCGATTGCCAAAACAACCAAACAATCAGAATATATACGGATGGCAGTAAAATTGGATTTGCGGGTCGGAGCAGCGCTGTCCCTATGGAACAACGGTTGAGATCAAAGCCGTCAAGTTGAAACTGTCACCGTACTGCACGGTATACCAGGCTGAACTTGGCCATATGTACAGCCAATTAAGATGATCCTGACACGCCAGGAAACTAGTTTTGGCATATGCAGCGACTCGAGATCTGCACTGGAGACGGTCATAAATAACGCATCCACACACCATCTGCCGGCCAATCGCGTGCAAACATAAAGGCCGCCAAACTCCAGAATAAGGATATATATCTTTGTTCTTTTGGATCAAGGCGCATGCCGGATTGGAAGGCAACGAAAGAGCTGATAAATTGGCAAAAGAGGCAGCAAACAAATTAAAACAAAGCCCAACTATGACCTCTTCCCGGTTTCATTTGTCAAACGACAGATCCGTGGAGAGGTCAGTTTGAGGAATGGAACCGAAGATACGAGACAAGTCAAACAGCCTCAACAACTAAGATCTTCCTGCCGCACGCGGCTAATGCATATATGATTGTGAGAGAGATTGAACCCACCGGTGTACTGACAGGGTGTTGATAGGGCACGGCGGTTTTCCGAGTATTTGCATAAATTCAAATGCAAGGAGAGCTCCTGCGTGCGCTCTAGTGGCGACGATAAGGTGGAAGTGTGGATCCACCTTATCACAGAATGTCCCATGTACAGCAGAGAGAGAGAATGGATATGGAGATAGAATTAGAAATAAAATAAGCAAAATAATATAATAATGAAATTATTAGAAATAAGGAATCTAGGGATAAGTTTATTAGTTTTGTAAATATATAGCCAGCAAAGTAATAAATAAGAATAAATAAATAATAATAGTTAAGCTTATACATACATATACACTTATATATAATAATAATAATAAGGAAAAAAAAAAAAAATAAAAAAAAATAAATAAAAAAAAATAAATAAATAAATAAATAAATAAATAGAAGAATAGAAAATATGTTTATATTTTAACTATAGTGATAATGAAAATGACATATAGATGTATAATAAGTACATAGATATTAAGGAAAGACAGAAATTGCATTGTAGATGAGAAGCACAATTAAGAAGAAATGTTTATTTTATTTTTTAAAAGCTGATATGTAAATATTAAGTTTGACATATATAAAATGATAAAAAG